>JAQIXX010001219.1:0-36906 GCA_034700605.1 Willowsia nigromaculata
AAAATACATAACAACTGCATCTGATGCATTATAGTGACTGATTGCGCACGTAAGCTCCCCAAAGATTAGAGATCCAATCCACCAGTAGTATTTACTGGCGCTGTCGTGTTGTGATATCACAAGTCAATCCTGCATTCAGCAATTTAAAACCCTATTCCTCTCCCAGTGAAAATGTGCACATGAAGGATTTTATTAAAAGAAAAAAAGAAAGTATTAGGGAATGATATGAGCATATACATAAATACATGCAATATACATAATCGTTTAAGAACACATTCAATAACAGAAATAGCCCTTTCCATTGAGCATGTTGTAGTTTAACAGAACACAAAACAGTAAACATTGATTTATACCTATTTTTGCATACCACATTCGCGTTCCATTACGTTTGGAATTTATTTTGAATTGCGAAGGCGAAATCTGATGATTCCAAAGTCAGTTCATGTGTCAAGAAGACATTCTGAAAGTCGATGGAGCAAAACACGAGCAAAGTATGCACCAAAGTGAAATGATGTTGTTGGGCACCCTCCCAACTCCACTTTCCATTTTTCTGGGCAGAAAGCTTTGAACGAAAGAAAAAAGGGTATGTCCATACTTTCTTTCAAAGATATTCATACCAAGACAATAGTTTAGAAAATTGTATAGCTGAGTTTGCTCTATACGCTTTTGGTTTGAGCAGATTTCAAATAGAGTAACTATTAAATGCAGTGGTAGTATTCTAGACAAAAAAAAGAGAAAAATGGTTACAGGAATGACATTGCCAAACTGTAATGATATAAAATGATTTCACTTTTTGTCAAAGCTCTTTACTAGGTTGTCTCATACTTACGTACTCGATTCGCGTGCCGTTACAGTACTTAGACAATAAATACTGGTGTAAACGCAATTCTGGAAGAAATGATCTTATTGCCAGGAAATATTCATAAAAAATATCAAATCAAATCGACATAATTTTACAAGAAACCAATAAGTGCAACTCAGGCTTTATTCTTCTATTCTAAAGTTTAATGTACAAAAAGGAAAGATACTTCCTACAAATTCTTTTACACAACGAAAAACGCAATTTTATTTCAGTGTAATGGCAAAATAAGAGTCAACTACAGAAAGAAAAATTCCCCAATCGTTTGTTAAAATATCTTAAGTGTAAAAGTGCGTGAGTAAAAATGTACAATTTTATGTTGTTACTCTACAAGCGAAGCTCTTTTTACAGAAAACTTGGTCGCGCACTTGCAACCAAAGAACTACAAAACTTCTCCGGTTAAGTTGAGACCTGAGACTCGTTTCTAAAATACTCTATAGTTGTACGCAGTTTTGCAGTGACTTATGTGGGGTGAGCATGCACGATAATGATTCAAGAAAAGAAAACACCGAGAATGATATATCTAATTCAACTTCTTCGAAGTCAACTTAAGAAACTACTTTAAACTGTTTTTATCATAATACATCCATCCACATAATATTCTAGTAGAAATGTATAATATGCATCCACAGTGTACCTACACATTTGAATAGACTTTCTGTGTTCCGATATAAAAAAGCGTATTAACAGAGGTCTCCCTGATATTATAATATAGTCGACTCATTCTTCACTTCATGTATTTTGAGGCAATAAATGTGTGCTTTCAAGCATAATGAAAAGTATTATATGATAATGTGAGATGCTGCTTGACTATGATTCTGTGAGTGAGCTTTATCCAAAAGGAAAATGATTTTCTCCTTTGCTTGTCTCAAGCAGAAAGAAGGAGAAAAATACGCATAGTACGCACATACTTTTCTCTTACATCTGGAACTACTATATTTACGTCTCTCGTAAGCGTAAATAAGAATGAATGAAAAAACGAAAGAACAAAAAAGTATTAGCACGAGGAAAAGTTGTCTTCTTGTGTGTCGGTGTCTTCTTTTCTCTTCTCACTTCCTTCTTTTTCAGACACAGCTTTTCTTCTCAAGAGGAAAAGAAGAAACAATACGGAAGCCTACAGGCTCTTCCGTAGCTGCTTTGCAACCACACTGATTTCTGGTTTTTCTCGTGGAGATAAAAAAAATATCGTCTTCCTCTAAACGACAAAAATATAAAAGGGATTTTTTACGTTATAGCAAGCGTAACTATCCATTTTTCACAAACTTTATCTAAGAATTTGCGTCTGCGGATGTATATACTTTTCCTCCTTTATGTTTAGTTTCAGGTTCGTTGGATGCCTAAGTCTACCAAGGGAGTCTAGACAAGCATGCGAGGCATATTATAGCCAACCAAACTTTATTTAAATTTCAATTTCCGCTTGCGAAAATGCTAATCTTGAATTTTTGCTTGGCATTCTTTTTTACCGTTCTGCAAACAAAGTCTCTTGAATATTTTATATCACATGTTGTGAAGCAAGTTGTTCGAGTGCGTCTGAAATGTTAGAATAGTTAGATATTTCTTGTTAGCATTAATTTTGCATCATACATCTTACTACTGTACTGTATCGGTATGCAATGGTTACTCGTAACTCACTATTTGCCCCATAAAGTTATGGAAAATAATAGTTTCGTTTAAAAATCACATTAGCATGATATGGTCGTTCATAATTTCAAGTTGGTGGAAGAAACTTGCTACATGAGAATAACTGTGCATCAAAATTTCATTGTTCTTCTGAAAGTATTTTTTAAACCTATTGTCGATAAAGTTGGTAAAATGTAAGTTATGCTACAAGAAACTGTTTCAACAGCTCGTTTTGTGAATTGTTGCATAAAATTATTATTATAATTAGCAAGCCACCGTACGAGTCTCAAGAGTGCAGTATTCTACTACGTAACGCTGTTCTTCTCTTCCCATGTACCTATCAGTTGCTTTTTTTCTAAATGTGGACCTGTATACCGTATCCGCTCAAATTATAGGGGCTGCGAAAAAATGAAATTCGCATCTGAGAGGGACTGCGTTAAATTGAGAGCTGCGAAAATTTCAAATTCCCTTAGCTTGTTCACACATTTGAACTAAAATAACAAAATCTGAATACGATTTCCTGATTTTCCCATGATAAATCTTCTCTAATTTTCTCAATTGATACCCAAATAGGGAAAAAAAGGTTTAATTAAATATATGTCCGTTGCCACTAATTTTATGCTCAGATGACTAAAAGTTAGAAAGTGAGTGTTTATTCTATAAAGACTCATATAAGAGGGGGCGATAATTGGAGAGCTGCTAAAAAACCAAATTTGCCGCTGTCTGGGACTGCGTTAATTAGAGAGATGCGTTAATATGAGAGCTGCGACAATTTGAGCGAATACGGTATCTACTCTATAATCTGGAAAATGAAAATAAATCTCATTAGACCATACCCGTACCCCTCACGAAATCACTAAAATATTTTTTACAAAAAACAGACCAAAAGCCTATGCTTATAACTCGTGGTCATGTATGAACGTCTGGGATTCAATTCATGAATCGGACACATATTTAAGCCTCCCAACACGATGGAAATCTCATCAATTTTATTTCGTTATTGTTGCTTTCCAGCAAAGGCACGCGCATGATGTGGTTTGAATATCAAGTAGTTGCTGCTCTAGGCTTTTAGGAACACATGGGTAAAATGTATACGATATAACAGTCAAGTGATAACGAACTAAAATCCGACCTGTGCGGCACAGGCCAGTATATTGCAATATTCCTCATTGTAACAAAAGCTGGTTTCCGCTTCTGTGGTGTGAGGTTGGCAGTTGTGGTTTCTGAATCCGTCGAAAATGACTGGTATTTTTTGGCTCTACTATATATTTGGACATTTACTGTTCATCTATCCCTCGTTTTCTCTTCCTAATGATAATAATACCATGCCCTTTTAGATTGCCAAATGCTTCTTCATTTGATGAAAAGGTTTAATTGATGCAAATGTAAGAGAATGATGGACATGAAAGTTTGAATTATTTTAATAAAGGCTTTATAAAGTGCATTTTAAGATGCTGAATGACAAATGAGGTGTGTAAATATGCAACAACATCGTGAAATAATTTTTTCATGCTATATAGCATTTCTCAGCAATATATACTCATTTGATAACAAATTGATATTAAATCTTGAATTATTAATATGAACAGTTCACCGCTGAAAGTACAACAATCATTATTAAATTCTAATTGATGAAGGTTCTGAAAGCTGTCAGTTCAGGAAACAAAAGTTGTTGTAAATGGTGAAACCTGACTCTATTCTTGTCTATCTGCATTGAACTTTTCGTCTATAACATTCTGGAATTTTGTGAGATAAATAACTAATGTGTCACTGTCAGTTAAAAATTTTGTTTGTATTATTTTTACAGGATAACTGTTGTTCAATGGAGAGTCTGGTGACATCTCAAGTGGACGCAATAATTTCAGCTCTTCAACAAAGGAAAGAAGAGCTTATTACGTATATCCGACGGGAGAAGGACTACAAACTCCGATCTCTAAAGGCTGAAGTATCCAGCCTGACACATAGACTTCAACAAACCACCGCTTTAATTCACTTTTGCATTGAAGCTTTAAAGGAAACAGACCCATCCGCTTATTTACAGGTGAATTCTTTCATTAAATTATACCACACTCTCTCCCCATTTTCTTCATCTTTTTATCTGCTAGAGTTTGCCGATGGCACCTTACGGATACATGTGAAATCTCCAAATTATAAATATACCCAAGTTATATTACCTGACAAGATAAAGCAACTCAACTCACCTTTTTAGAACACAAAGAAAAAAGTTTCACTTTCTTCTTTATTTTTTCTCACGTTTACTTCTTTCGCTTTTTGCTGCTTTCACTCATTGTCAAGTTGCCAGTTGCCGTCTATTTAACTAACTTATTTATTAAAATGTGTTACTTGCTGCCTAGCTTTATATTGGTGCTGTAAGTAATACGTGCAATGTATAAGGGTTTTATTCTATGTGTCTGTTATCATTTATCTTTGTATATTATTCTCACGTAGAAACGTACATTTATATAGAGAAAAGGGTTTTTACTTGAAAGTTTCAACGTGAGTGAAAAATAAGGCATGCTACTTCAGCCTCTCCTGTGGGCACACAACTGTGCTCCAGTGTTTGCTAAGTAAACATTCTTTTAAAGGGAAGAGTACCCTTATGCCTCATATCTTGAAATGCTGTCAGAAAGGAAAGAAAGTTATTCTGAATAGATTTGTTGTGTTTAAAGTAAATGAAAATTTTATGAGATCTTGTGGGATTTCAAAGAAAAATTCAGGTATCTTTCATCTGCTGAGATCTATTTTCAGAGTGACTTCTTTTTTCCTTAAAAAGTGCTTTCGTTCTGCGCGGGTAATTAAAGATGACATTTTGTCACTTTTGGAAGTAAACGAGGAAAATTGGGAGAGGCTGGAAGAATTGACCTTATTTAAGTCATGCGGGACATCATCAACAAAAAATTTTCAAGTTTTTTTTTGTTCCTTTATGAAACGTAGATTGGCTCACTACTGCTCGCGAGAGTGGCACATCTGGAAACAGCTTGGGCTTGTGATGATGACTCGGCGAGTTCCACTGATGGGTCCGCAACGCAAATTTCCCCTGGCAGGACGCGAAGTTCTGTCTCCTCTGCTAATAGTATAACTGGAGGCTACAATTCTACTTTATTCAATCCTGAATTTGACCTGACACTAGATGACAGGTGAGATCATGCGCCATTTTATTCAAACATTAACGCCTGGTGCGATGGGTGTTCAATAGATGTATGAATTTTTTTGTTTTGTTTCCTTTGACAGGAGTGTGCTAGCAGCCATTCGTCAACTCAATTTCATCCAGATGAAACGTAAGCATATATATCCTCCAATACATGTGTTTTTTAATGGGAAAAAATCTGCTGAACGTGTGTGATTTAACAAAATGAATCTGTCAACTCGACACGTTTTGTAGGAAACAAGTGATACAGATCTTTCCTACATTTGACCCCTTAACTATTACTTCATCTTAGGTTTAACTGTCAGTGGTAGATGTTAAAACGTGCGTATAAATAGCGTTTGAAAGTCAAAGTATTCATTATTCACAGCCTTGACTCGGATACTTCATATCGTAAGTATATAGTAGGTACTTAGTGTAAAATTTTAAATTTTAATTACCATAATTCTTAATTTTCTACGTGAAGTTGTCTTATGCAAAAGTTTACTTGCTCGCACTTTGCAAACTGACAAACAAATTTGAACAGAATGGTCATTCTTGCTTACTTGTTCTGTTCTGAGTAGTTTCAAAGGAGCAGGAAATTTTATCGCCGTGACTTTTTGTACTAAAATAAGTAAAACATCTTACCTAATTTCTTAAATTACCACTACTGTGTACGAAAATAAAACAAATGATTCAACACCACCAACCGCATTACTCCTTTTCTCTCTTCTCTTCTGTCGCTACCTCTTTCGCCTCACATTACAAATGCTACTTGAGCAACACAAAATGGCATTTGATTGCACTCCACTTTGTACTTACACTTCTCTGCAACTGCGGTAAATTTACAGATTTTAAGATTTGGCTAATGTAATAATTTACATAAATATGCATACACGAACATTTCATGTTTGTAGTATTTCAGTCACGCTTAAATTACTTCTACTACTGCTGTCGCTACTTGCCTTCCTATTACTTGGTAAAATAACAATTTCCCTCGAATACCACCATGTGCAACTAGGCATTACACTTAATATAAGATTTGATGCTGCACTACTCCTCTTTCGTGAGCCACATGCTGAGATAAAGTCTACAGTTCTCTCTTTCTCGCTGGTTTCTAAAATGACTGTTCCTGGAAGATAAAGTTGTTAACACTAACCATGTCTGGTTTCCCGACAGAAAACTTGTAGAAAGTAATAGATATCCTCTTCATTCGTTCTCCCTCCAGCCCAGTCTTGTTCGAGTCAGCATATATTGTGTAGTGAGAAAACCAAGACGAATGCAAGCCACGATGGTTACTTAGGTAGGACCGTAACAAAAAGAAAATCAGTAGGTAATATTATTTGTGAGCAAATGAGACATGCCTCCAACATTGTGTGAACATGTTATCTATATAAAAAACCTAGGCTTTTCCGAATCGTAGAAGAACATTCTTCCATCCTGACATTACAATCTTGTTCTTGAAAATGTATGTGCATAATCATAAGGCTAGATCTTCAAGAGAAGCGGAATTTTCTTGATGGTCGGGCATGATTTCACCTTTTGCCTGCACGAATTCTACTGACTAATTGATTTACCTAGAGATAACTTGTTAGCAAGAAAGGAAATGAGGGGCTTGTTGTTTAGGGATGTTTATATAGCCTTGCAATAGTTACAAGAAAACAAGAACACTTTTCATCTTAGCTTTATTGCCTCAAACTACCCACGTAAATTCTGCTAGCAGTGTGTGTGTGTTGTAGTGTAACAGTATTTTGTTTCAAGTTACTCTTGGGAGAAAGCAATTATGAATTGCACACTCTCACTCTGAGAGAGTTGTTGAGAACAAACGAGGAAAATCTAATCATAATGCAGAAGCAGTTATGATAATAATTTTAAACTTGTACACGCGTTCTATTTTTTATCCAGCTTGTATAACTAACTACTAAAGTTACACGACACAAAAATACTGATAATGTTGTAAATATGGTCTGGATAGCATGTATAAGCTTGTTTAGATAAATCCTTCATAAAGTAGCACAAATTCGTGCTTTTGGTGGATATGAAGAGGAGCTTGCTTATTAGTAATGAGGCATACAGTTTTTAAACCAATTTACAAAGATGAAGACAACAGAATTGTATTCGGTGAAGGCAAAGGATATTCTTTTACCTCTAACGTTTCAGGAAATGTTATAATTAAAACGTTAATCGTGTTATTTCATTAAAAAATAAACTCATGGTAAAATTTTGGTATGTACATTTGTATTGATTATTGGACTGAATAGTGTCCATATTTGTAAACAACTAGTATAGTAAGTTAAGAAAAAATACAGCAAATATATGAAAGTAACAATCCCACTTATTTTGTTCTTTTTTACTAATTAAAGCTGCTAAAGATGGAGAGGAACGGAAACCAGCAGGTAGCCAACAAATTACCAAATTTGACTTTTCAATTTCCCTTTAGAAATTTATTACGATGCTTCTTTCTTGTAAAATGCAAGCCATGAATAGCACACGCCGGTCTGTGATTTTATTGCTTTGATTTTCCGCTTTCAGTAATATGTAAAGGTCTATTTAAGTAGCATACGCTTTTTGACTTTGCATATCTTTTCTCCAGCACAGCTATAATATTACCAATTTGTATTTTACTTTTATCTCGACCAAGAAAATCGGCAAAAGCTGCTGTGGTCTTCCACTTGATTGCTTTCTTTATTTCTTCATCAAACACACATCGTCTCTGTATTTTACAATTACAACAACCTTCCGGAATAAATAAAAAGTTTGGAGCAGTTTCATAGCCCAAGCGAACTCCTACTTCTTGTAATAATATTTAACTTGATTAGATGAAATCGTTCCGGACTACAAATTGGCTATTTAAGAAGCAGAAGGAGGTATGGTATCGAATGAAAATTAGTGAAAATGGTTGCTTAACAGAGTTCCTTCCTGTTGCAGCTGTTTTTCGGTTGAAACACACGTCTAATGGATTGAAACTGAAACCAAAGCGCTTATAAAAAGGTAGAAACGATATCAAGTTTCCCATATTTCAACTGCCATGTAGATGTTTCATTTAGGGTTTTCGAGCTTCATTAAGTCAACTAAAAATGCTGGAGAACTGCAAACAAATCTTTTGGATCAGAAATGAAGGCGTAGTTAAAACAAGTGCATTTATACCCATCAGAAGCAATCTCAAAGAGTTGAAGCAAAAAGTTGCAACCAGCAAGCTTCAATCTATTTTCGTGACGTCGCAAGTCAATTTCTAATGAGAGTCGACTGTTTCAACGCCACCTTCATTCTGATGCATCTGGAGACAATCGTGATAAGAATGGAACTTAAATATGATGAGTAAAATGAAGTTGACAGCTAATTACTAAAAAGCGTGTAAACGTCTTCGATAGCTTCTCTAAAAGTGGTAACATCGTAAAATTATCTTGTCTGCTGATGGATTGCATCAGAGAGCTTCCATAAATTGGTTGCAGCAGTCCCCACGATAAAGCGGGAGGGTCTGTCATGGCTAATTGAATGATTTGAAATCTTTGCTAGCCAAAGATAATGGATTGATGGCTCCCGGAGGGAAAGCGTTATGAAAAATTGTAAGAAGTAGGAAGCAGGCTCATTTGCTTTTATAATTTAGTGATGGTATGTACATAATATTTCGGCGCAAAATGATGTTCATTCTTGCTGTCTACTATCAGCATATACATTTTATCATGATTGCTATCGTTCACTCTGATGTAATATATTCATTTGATTCAACACAATGGTGATCACGATGATGCCAGCACGGAGAAAGGAATGTGACAAAGTGTGCATCTATGTGCGCATTATGTTGGAGGAAGTTACTTGTAAGCAGAGGGGAAGACGTAAATCTGAATAATATCTTTTACAGGTTCATTTGCATAATTTATTACTCTTTCAATGTATGTATGCTTTACTAGAAGTATACATAGTTGTATATGAGTCGGTCGACTAGAGTGGAAAATGCTGCAGTCACTTAATAGCAACTCATGTAAACCTTGCTTTCTCCTCCCCTACGACGATCATGGTTTGTACTATGCTCAAAGTCAGAAAGGAATTAAATAATTCAAAGGCAAGCACTTACAGTAGAAATGGTATATATGGTAGAACTACACTATAGCGATAGGTGAGCATGAATAGTTTCAAGTTTGGTGCATCTAGAATGTAACTAAAACTTTGTTAGAATAATATATGTTGTAGCAATAGTGTTCTTTCTGTCCCTATGAATGAAATATATACACATAAAATAGACCGGACGTATTTTTACTTCAATTTCAACTTGACATATGTGCCATTTACCTACATTACCTTTAAATCAGACAATAATTAGTGTACGTAATTTTGTATCATCATCAACTTATAATTCAAACAACAAAGTATTTTGTCTCTTGTGCGTGAAAACAAGATTATAAATGATCTTGATACGCATATTAGCGTGTGTTATGTGCTTAATTAGTACTATACAACATACTCGGCATTCTAATAATATTGTTTTGTGTCTGTTGTGTTAACAATACAATTTTTATGTGACCTCCGTTTTCAGAATTAGTATGATATATACCATCACAGAATTACTTATAGTACCAATGCCGAAAGCAGAAACTTTGTTCGAATTTTACTTGGTGTAGGTTAATTGTTCGATCAACTGTTTGTATAAATCTGTTGATTTTCACTTTCAAAGAGCAAAGGGATGCCAAAAACAGCTATGAACATTTTGAATAATTACAGCATAATAAGCATATGAATTCAGCTTACGCGTATGAATATTCCTTTTGATAAACAATCCTAGTAGTTTCAGTTGATTTTAAGAGAATACTCTAGAGTGTAAGTTTAGCCAACTAGTTAGATCGTAAATAGGTTAGAAATTTTCCCTAGCTCAACAACCCACCAAAGCTAAGCTTTTTCCGTTTTTGCTGAATCAACACAAACTCAAATGCGTCAACAGAGAAAGTTTGCAGTATTTTTCCTAGCCAAACTAAAATATAGTTGCATCTGTAACTTTATTGAGAAGTTTCGTTAGAAAACGAACTTAGGTAAATTTATGTAAGCTGCAAGCACTATACCATCATGATATTGATTAGCAAATTAAAAATTTGTGAAATCGAAACCTTTAAATTTTCTAGTGGTGTTATTTACAAAAATTTTCTTACCTTACTGCACAGCATATCCTGTCTAATTATTAATTTTTAATAAACATGGGAATACATTGTGACTCACAAGACGTATATGTTATAGAAAGGCAACACGCCACGCATCACGTACGTCACGCATGCAATATATTAATAACCTAAATCAATGGTATGGTCTCGAAACATTAAATGCCATGATGAAGAAGAATAAGAAATTTATGTTGAATGCTTAGAAAGTGAAAATCGAAACAATGAGTTCATCAGCTTTCACTTACAAGCACTAAAAATAGAGAATACATCACAATTCAGTGTAAGCATAACCAACTTTCTTACTTCCAGATGTAGGACCATCATTGTTATTAAGAGAATTGAAGTTTAAGAAAGTTGCTTGAATATAATCAAACTGTCAAAACCCGTATGGATACCAAAAGCATGGGCAGCACTATGCAGAGGTTATTCATGTTAAATCTTACGCTTTCGTCCTCTTTACCTTTAAAATTTGAACCAAGTTCATCTCGCAGCTTTGTTTTAACATACGTATGCATTTATTCCGCCACTATATTAAATATTTATCCCCTAAGGAGTCCCACATATGATCACCCGCAGGAATTTTCGCCAAAACTTTGTTTCATCATCATCATCCAATCTTATCAACGCTGTATAAGACGGTTTGCCTGTCAGGTTTGTTTGAATGCTCAAAAAGTGAAGCCTAAGAGAAAGTTTCTGTTTTACTACCTTATATACATACACGTAATAACTACCACTACTACAGCTTCGCTTCAACGTGTCGGTCCACAAATTTGAAGACTGGTGTAACACAGTCGTTGATCCCAGTTCTTTCTTCTTAAAGTGGGAAATCGCCATATCCTTTCTTCCTTTTGTATACGAGGTCCACAGAAGAATTTAAATGAACCCAGTGTGTAATTCACTTTTTATCCAATACTCTAGCATATGTACATAAATCCTGTCCCTTTCCTTTGTTAACTTTCTTCGGTATAAGCGCAAAGAGACATGAGGTTACATATGTAATGTGGGAATATGGGACTTAAAGTTAAGTGACGACAAACGCTTTTTCCGTTCGCACACACACAAAAAGTGGGTCAGGAGGTTTTAAGACTTGAGTCTTCTTGATGCCTCCTCTCCTTCATAGTCATCTTCATCTCCAAAGAAAGCGTTTAAGCTACCGTCTGAATCCTAATGAAGTTGAAGGGAGCGTGTGGAAAGAAGTAAAAAAAAAAGTTGCTGAGGAAAACACTTCTTCACATATCATCTTTCATCGTATATTTTTGTTGTGAAAATGCCGTGAGTAATAAACATGCGAGAAAGTAAGCAAGCCTGGTGATCCGTGCTCGCTGCCCATGGTATGAACAAGATTTTATAATAAAAAAATTGAGACTTTTACTAAAGTGTGTACACTTTCATTTCAGTCTGACAACATCGCCTTCTCGGAAATGCTTAATCTACTTTAAATAATCTGGGCAAAAATGAAAAAAGAAACCCTTGTCATTCTTGATTTCACAGAACGTTTGTTAATCTACATGGTAGAAAAAGTAGGATATGCCACATAGGATTATCGTGTATTTAAACGTAGTTGCACAAATAAGTAAGTACAGCACGTAAGTACATACGGACAGTACCGATGCGATATTATCAGAGGTTGGAAAAGTGAAAAGCTTTTATGCTTTACAATACATATAAGAGTGATATGCATGTACTGCATATATTTTTTTCCTCAAAGTTCCCACCCATTTTGCAAACAGGATAAAAAGTCTTTTTGATACATTTGGCAACGAAAATACAATAAAAAACACGCCAGTAAAGTAAGGGAAAGTAGACCCAGTCACATTTCCAATTTTATCTTAATGTGTTCCACTCTTCCAACCCTTCTTACTTCAACCACCTATACAACATTACGGTTCACTGCTAATGTCTTTCATCTTTTGAATCTTTTATTGTATCAAGACACAAGAAGAGTTTTCGTTCTACTTATGTACAGTAACAATTAAACTTAAGACGAAAATGAAACATTCCAAAAATGTATTATTTTAATGTGCACACACAGTCGTCATCAATGAAATCATACCGTTGGATCTACAAAGAGTTTCTGCTCGAATTACATACAAGATTTTGGAGGACCCTTTCATTTTGTTTGCTTTATGCATTATACCTAATAGTAATTCTTTAGTTTGCTGGAACTAAACTTCTTTTCATCGTCTTCTCTTGTGCAGGAATCCAGAATTTTGCAAAAAGATAGGCAACGCAGGAAAAGGCTATCGCTTCGTTCTATTTTAAGAAGTAATGCTTATGCACACTATTTTCATTTCCTGTATTGTTTCCTTTTAGCATTTGTCTGTCTGTTTTATCTCGAATAATTTACAAGTTATTGGGATTCATCGTTTCGTTCATCATTCTTTACGCTACTTTTGGATAAAAGAGAAAAGAAAGGGGTTTTATTCTTTTTAGATGTAGCAGTGAATGTGTTATTTTGAAACATCAAGTTTTAAATATATATTTGCTTATTTCACTCATTTGAATAGCACCATTAATATTTCTACAATCTCTCTATTTCTCCAGTAGAACTTTTCATTGCCATTTCTTATCGTATTCTTCATTTATACAGCTTTTGTTTAAGTTGTAAACTAACTTGATGCATATATTTTTTTCGTTTTGAATGCAAAAAATGGTGCGCCGAGAATAATATTTTATTTGTCACGGAAAAGGTCACGCTATGTTTTCATAAAAGCTTTCATTTTAATTACTGTTTCGTAAGCTCCCAAAATTCAGTCGAGTACACTAACGTCTGCTTTCAAAGAGTATTTTGTATCGAGCTATTCGAGCCTCTCCAAAAATTGATTGAGTTCTCAGAGGGAGAGAGAGAGAAGAATGTGTGATAATTATTTTCTTCCTTCCCATTTTCAGCACCAGGCCCAGTTCAACTCATACCAGAGGAATGTACAGCAGAAAACAACAGTATCACAGTCGCATGGCAGCCTCCACCGACATCATTTGTAGAAGGATATGTTCTGGAAATCGACGATGGAGCAGGCGGAACTTTTAGGGTAATTTTACTGAGCTTAAATGATATTAATAGGCTATTACTCTAAACGTTTTCTAATGAAATACCAATTCCAATAGTACATTTGCAGCCCATAGCAGATTTCAGCTTCTATACGATCCATATTACTAGCTCAAAATTTAATATACCAGTTGAAGTACATTCAATATACTTTTTAGCATCCGATTGTACAAAGAGGAAATATGAAATTAGCCGGCTACATGTCTTGTTTGGACAGAAGAGGAGCTAATTCATGGATGGATTGAATTTGTTCGTGTGGTCAAAATATATTGCATCATTGAAACCATTTCAAATCATATGCCTCACTCAGCGTGCACATATCGCACTGGAGGCGAGGATTACATATTGTAGACGGGTAAACATACAGACATATAATTCTGCTTGCAATATTTAGTTGAACTTTTCCGTTTGTAACTACAAGGCATATACTAGTCACATCCTGAAAACAAATATTTCATCTAATTTCAAAACGCCACTGACAGAGTTTAGTTGTAATCTGGGATTTGAGCTTGGAAGTTTACTGGAACAACACGTACATAAACTGTGAGCTGGAGAATGGGAGAGTGAGAGGTGAAGATGGACTGTTCTCCCTGGATAAAAGCTTCTTCTCCGTTGTCCGTATATAGATATGAAGGGAAATACACGACCTCTGTTGCGCACATAAAATAGAGAAAACTTTCATTACTCCACATTAGTATGACTGCTCACAAGTCTTCTCTAATTGACTTTTACTCAAGAGAACTGGCTGATTTTCTCTGGTGAGGTGTGCAAAGGAGGATTGGAGAGTAAACGAGAAGTGGAATTTTTACTGCTTTCTACTACACCATATTTTTCACCGCTACTTCTGTCAAATAAATACTCCAGTTACACACATAACCACCCAAATTATATACCTTTTCTTACTATAGGCACATTATGCTACCTTTTTACTCCTTGAAAGCTTCCATTTCGGACGGAAAAATCTTATATAAAATGCATCATGAAGGGTGGAAATACCATTTCAAGCACAAAACTGTCCCATTCCTCCTCGTCAATCTTTGCAGACAAACTCCTCATCTCCGTCTCCTCCTTTTTTCATTTTACTTGGGAAACCAGACATTGCCAACTTGGAAGCATAGTGCACTCACACACGTCCATAGCTATTAATCACCGTTTATTTAGATAATGCAATTATTCTCCAACAGTGCCTAAGTAAGCGTAAGTAAGTTCTCTATGCGCTATCTTTGTATATGCAAGCCACACACAAAAATGCTATTTTCCTCGTGTAGTAATGCAGCCAAGCAAATAATGGGCTTGTGCGAGGGAGGAAGCTGTTTGAAAAAGGAAAGTGAAGGATATACAGTCAGTGGATAAAAAATGAAAAAAGTGGGTAGGGTCGCATTCGTGTATATTTCATCCAATTTCTAATGCGAGCATCGACTTACTTAAAGCTATTGTGCATTTTTAAAGCTCCACGCATAAACATATAAACTGCTGCTAGGAAGTTTGTGATAACTTGTATGAAAGTTGCCTATATCAGTATAATAGCTTATAGTTTTTTTTTTCATTTTTAAAGCCCATGTTTTGTAAAAAGTATTGTATTCCTGTATACTAGAGTGATGGGAGTAAAATGGAAAAGTCAGAATGACACCCCATGATATAATAGAAACTTTTAGGAAGAAAGCCAATACCAAGTCAACTGCAAAAGTAGCAGTAGTAGTGATGGTGTGTGGTGGCATAGCATTCTCATTGGGTTTCGCCATTCCGGTGTCATTGGCAGTGTCACCCCTTTTTTTCCATTCACTTGTTTTTCTTTCTCCACTTCTTTTGTTATTCCAAAGCATTTGTCCTTGTCCCAACAAATGACACATGAATGCGTAACATCCAATAATCCAATATAGAAAGGAGTATTAGCGAGGCGGATGCATTCAAGTTTCATTTCATTACTTACTTGAAGGGATGCAGATGGGATCCTACAGAGAAATGAGTGAGGCGTGTTGTTATTTTTCCATACAAGTGCATAATATTGAGTACAGTTCATCATCCCAAAAGTGAATTTCAATATAAATTTGCTTCCTTTCCACACACTCAATTTACCATTTTCATCGTTCAGGCGTCAATACTCCAACTTGTACTGCGTCAATTTGAAATGATAATAATAGTGCTGATTTGTATGCATTTGACTTGAAATTAGATTTCATATCCACCCATACCATGTTTTGTACAGACCTTTATTTTGTTGAAACAGGCAAATTTAAAGTCAAAACTGAATTTTCGGCATTAATGCATGCATCAAAGGATACCCATTTGCTTTCGACTAATGAGCATTGTTATAACTGACAATGCTTTGCTACCCCTTTACTTATCCTGAATCCATCTTATTGCTGGTTGAGTAAATGTAAGTCAGTCTGACCTGAAGTTTGAACATGGTTCATTCGTGTTATGCATTGATAACTAAATAGGATTGACATTGCGGATCATGTACATCAATACCTTCTTTGATCTAATAAAGTTTTAGTTTCACTGATTAGATTAAAGATTTCGCACAGCTCACTACTTTAATGTAGCTTATTCATTCCATATAATTGTAGAATCACTTTACGAACAAAAGCAAAGTTTTAAGCTCAAGTGACTCCTTCCAAAGTACCTCCAATTAAAGCTCATTGATACGACGTTTCAATAGGTCTTTGTGCGGAGTAGTTTATTAATAGTTCCACACGCATCGCTCTCATTAGAAGCGTCAATTATGTTCATGTAGAACATGAAAGCTTCGTTCTTTGAAACAGAAATACAGTGCAGATTTTATTCTACCTTTTTAGGAAGTATACTGTGGCAAGGAGACAATCTGTACGGTGGACGGACTTCACTTCAATTCTCTCTATAATGCTCGAGTCAAAGCATTCAACAGCACCGGTGAAGGAGATTACTCGGATCCAATCAACTTGCGCACGGCAGAAGGTGAGACCAATTTTCACAAAAAATACATTAAGCTGTAAAAGTTATCAATTTTAATTCCATCTTGACATGAAATCTATGTCTTTAATTGAAAAATGTAGTGTTGTGATCAGCATCAAAGTAAAGATATAATCAGATTGGAACAGGAAAACTGTCCCTAAAATCAAGGATTCAGGAAAAAAAATTTGTACAGTTCCAATATAAATTGTATGTACGTACACAAAACATGTTTATCATGACCCCTGCTCTACTGCTGGCAGTTGTTGAACACCTGCATCTAATCAATTTAATGAAACAAAATGGCCTAGTTGAAAGATTTTAGGCCCATTTTATTCACAACTCGCCGAAAGTGGCATGTGTAGGTACATTACATCAATGTCTATATAATGTGGGAACTGCCAAAACACAGCTCATGCTATTTCTCTATTCGTGTTACACAGTGCATGCATATAATTATGGAGTAAAATACAATGATATGGGTTATTTGATATACTTTATTGTTTTGTTGTGTGTTTGGAAGAAGTGAGTATTGCAAAAGGAACAGGAGGTGATCAATAACGAGATAAAAGGGTTAGAGGGTCAGTTGTGCTGTCCACTGTAAGCTCTCTATTTGATTCCATTTGTTTAAGGATTTTCTTTCGCTCCGTTAGTGGAGAAAAGCGAAACAATCCATATGTGTTCCGGAAAGCACGTATGGCCGGACAGAAGTGAGAAAGAAGGAGCAATATAGGTACATGTACTTAAACCCCCTACCTCTTTTCTCAATCCGTATCTTTTTGGTAGGGACAATTGAGAAAATTGTGGCAACAAGGTTAGCGAATAAAACGCAAACGGAAAGCAATAAATGGCCGCCCATACATCTTGTTAGTGTCAGTTTGCTATGTGTGTTTCAGAACTTGTTCTCGTAGAAAAGGTGCCTATATTTGTATGTAGGATAAAAAGTTGAATGAAAGTATTTCATACACCGATCTAGCAAATACTGCTTCACCAAGCTATCTATAAACTAATTTTCTGAACGACCAAATACGCAGTACATAAATGTTGTATGCTGCCCTGGTATAGATATAAATGATGGTGGCGGTGATGGCAAAGATAATGTAGTAGGGAAATAATGCATGTTTGTCAATACGATGCGATGACTCAACAGAAAAAAGTTTACTCCGCTTGAATTGATACATACGTTCGATTATTGCAATGAAGTAGTTCGATACTTCCCTCGCTCGCTATTTTACACACAAGTTGGGTTGGGTAGCAGGGGCCGGAAGTTTGGAGTCAGATTGGTGGTGAGATAAAAGCAAAAAGAACGAGACGACATGGGCGAGTTGTACATTAGTAGTTTTGTTACACAACAACGTGTTTCTTGGATTTATGTGTGTTGTAAGTGTATTGTGCTGTACTCACCAATAACTTGCAAGTGTGGCCATAAGTTTTATGGGGAAATATTTTCGAGAGACACAATTTCCACTGTATCAGATTTGACAAGGGTAGCATGATGGTTGATTTATTGTTATGAAAGGGTTCCTGCCCCACTAACCGAAGGAAAGACGACAAAGTATTATATTGGCAACTTGAAACGCAATACTGGGAAAAACAGATTAAGCAAATGGGATGGCTGATCGTGAGATGCTCAAATTTGCCTAGGACTTAAGTTGCCTCTTTTTTGGCGTTTCCTCCCATTTAATTTGGTCATCCATTGGACCATGTACGGTTATCTTTGAACTACGCAGTGGTCAGGATTTGCAATACAAAGTCGCGATTCTGGAACTTCAAACATTTCAAACTGCCTCTTATGTTAGGATTGCCTCCCAGATCTTCAGTGCTACCGCTGTACAAGTTTGAAGTAATAATAAATAACAGTATTATCATACTCTCATATCACTTGCAATTTAAAATAATTTTCACAACAAGCCAAATTGCGGAGCATTAGAGTACTGAAAGCCCATATTTTATCACTCCCCCAAAATATTATCATTAGTTGACATTTAGATTGCACTCTAGTTTGTACGGAGATCCAGATTCGATTGTATCTAATGGGTTATAACGCAGCAATAAAAGCTGAACGTATACATAAATGATCATTTTCATATCTCAGAAAGTCTCACGTTTTTTATATGAACAAATCGTTGTTGGGAATGATAATGGAACGTGGCCTATAGCGTCGTATGTATAATGTGAGAAGAAAGTAAAAAGATCTTTGATATTACACTTTTATCTCTGCAAAGTGCGTAAACTGCTGAATGCAATGCTACTCGAATATTTGCTAGTTGCGCAAGGGGGAACAGAGAAAACCACCATTTAAGAATAATATAATGGCTCGCGTAAGACTTTTACTGATCTTTATTTGATGGCTAGCATTCAAAGTAAAATTCTATTGAAGGGGGAACCCAAAGCATAAAATTGTGTTACACCAAGTTTATGATATTCCTTCAAATCGTACTTATATCTGTGTAGTTTACTGCTTATAGCTTATGAGAGTACACAGTTAGTGCTTATCATAGTCTGCCACATATCTTCCAAGAAAGTAAACTGTACAACAGGTCAGGTTTTGCTGAGTATCACTCGTTGATGTGCCTACTAACACCAAGTGTATTTGTAAGTAAGTTAGATAGAGAGGGGAACTTCACTACTTCAAGTTTCAAATAAATCTCTTTAAGATGATTCAAACGCTGCATTATACGTACTTGACTTTGTAATATAATGTGTAACAGATCAAAAAAGAAGCTGAAGGAAAGTTTTTATTTCTTTCCTATTGCCACACGCCAACATCCACTCCGTCTGCGTAGGGAGCTATCATAATATAAGCAGGCATTCGTGAACAATGAACTTCTCGAGCAACATAAAACTAGAAAAAAATTGGGAGTATGTCTCACCAACGTCATTATACCATCTCCAATAAACAATTTCCCTCCACTAGGAGCATTCCAACTTACAACCCGATTTTTCGTTCTTTTGTTTCATGAACATGGAGAAACAGATGATGACGATGATAATGGCGATAGTGATGACCTATTGCATTACCCAAACTATCAGAAAGAAAGTATGAAGAGTGCCGGACTGAATGAGTAGGCCGTAACTATTCCTGTACTAGTTATAAGTACAACAAGAAGAGATGTGATAAACTTTTTGGTTCAGTGGCCAAAAAGTTTTAGTTATCGAGGTTCTTTCACCTTTTCTCGTTTTATTTCTTTTCCGTCCGTGAAAGGTTCGCACTATGGTTGTAACGTTTGTAAGAGAAACCCTCATTTCGTGAATAGTAGGGAGAGAACACACTCGTAAATAAACACGGAACGGACAAAGCTAATATATTAAGTATACCTACGGGAAATAGCGTGGAATGTGTGAATGACAGCATCGTCAAAATATGATGATTAACTTTGAATGAGTCACATGGAATGACAAACACATCCCAGACAGAAATGAAAGCGAATTCCAAAGAGTTGATAGATCCCTTCATTTCAGAAATGATGATTGTCAACAACAAAATACCTACAACCGAGGAGTTGAGCTGCTATTTTCACGCGATACCGTGTCAATTTCGAATGACAGCTCATGTATGTGAACTGAAGCATGTGAGCATGCAAGATGAAGGGAGATGGTTAAGTTCATCAGAGTCAAGCTAATGTGTGATGATCGCTTTTACCTTATCTCTTCTTTTATAAGTCAAAGTTGAACTTGCTCAGGGCCTGAGTCTAACTTTCACCAGGTGGAAGCCGGTAAAAAACTGAAAAGTCATTGTTATAGGCAAATGCATAAGGTATTATATCTAGCTCATGCCGCAAATGAGTGAGGCAAAATACTAGATCGTATCCCTGTGTATGTGAGAAAAAGTTTTCCCCAGTCATTTGTAATAACACTGAGATTTTATGGTTTATATGCTTTATGATAACTTTTTGTGCGTTCCGTCTATTCCTTATTCCATTATTTCCCCTTTTTTCCATTACAGAAGAATATGCTTAGAACAGCAAGTTGTAGATGTATTTTTTCTCTTCAGCTCAAGATTAGTTTTATGTGAGTGTTATTACCATACTCGTATTTCTCACTTGTTCTCTTTATGCTCTATCTCCATTCCCCAACATCCTTGCATTCATTTTCGTGTATTGTAAGATAGGACAATGGCAACGTTGCAGTAGTTGTTGAAATGTGAGGAATCGTCATATAAAAAGTCACAATTGCAACTGTACTTTAAGTGTTCATGCGATATGTTGTTCGCTCGCACTGCTGCACTTTTCAGTTGTACATCTCATGTTCCTGTCTGCTCTTTGCCGAAAAAAGTTAGAGGATGTGTCAGTGTGCGAGTGAGGTAGTATTGTTGATGTAGTTAATGGTGGTAGTAGTAGACTGGGGTAGTGGCGGCGGTAGGGGACAATAAAAATGGAGGGTGAAGGAAAGATGAAGATTGCCTAGATAAATGGATGAAGATCTACTTGGCGTTTCCCGTATGCTCCAGTACTTTTACTCCTCCAGCAACAACTCTTGCTGTACCGACTAATGGGTAATGGAGAAAATCTAATGTTTTTAGTTTCAGAAGCGAGAAAGCGAGTGAGACTCTGACTGTGAGAGTAATATAACAGAGTTACTGACGGAAGCACTTCGCCTATTTTCTGTCATCATGTAATGGTGTTGCTGTTCTTGTTCGTGATGATGATGATGATGAAAAGTGTTATTATTACTACTGCCACTAACAAAAAATATTAATGTGCCAACCAGTATCCACTCATTCGTTCCATTTACTACTATAATGTTTGGTGTACTCCTCTTTGCAAGCGTGATGATGAGTTAGTTGGTTAACGTTATTGTGCTACTTCCAGCTTGAGTTTGCTTGTTTTAGCTTATCCGGAGAGACCATAAAAACTGCCTTATTACTTCCACGATTATTATACTTTTCACCCTGTCCAATTCTATATTGTAGCAGTGTATTATTTAGTTTGAAGTTAAATGGTAATAAGATGTGATGTGGATTGGGCATGGTTTTGTACGTTTACGTTATCATTATTTCATTATTTTTTCATGAGTGCATGACGTCCAGTCATGAATTTAGGTGATGTGATGTCATAATGAACTTTCATGCGGTGTATTTACACAATATACGATAATCGAGGCATACAATAGGACAAAAGATTCATCCATGTTAAAAATTGGGTTGAACAGAATTGTCTGTGACAACTTTGTGTTCGCAACCGTCAAGCCGTTGGTCCAGCAAGTATTTTGATAATCGAGCTTTTTGAAGTGCTTAAAATGCAGTGAACTGAACTAAGGACTAGACACACAAATTCTATATCACATTCGACGACTTCACTCAACACATTTCAAATTAATTAATTTCATTGCAATTAAGACTTATTTGAGAAAATTTATGGCATATAAAATTTATGGTTCTCCTATAAAACTAACTCGTTTGTAATTAAAATTCACTGTGAATTCATTATTTTATATTCCAAAAATACCTAATTCTACTTTTGTGTTGTGCATTCCAGTCGCGTGGTTCACATTCGATCCCACACTGGCAGCTCATGGAGTACGCCTTACAAATGAAAACTGCACGGTCACCTCGGATTCCTATGAGCCCCGTGTCGTTCTTGGAAGCGTCGGTTTTGCCCGTGGAGTTCATTACTGGGAGTATGTAATCGACAAACATGATGCAAGCGCGGATCCTTCATTTGGTGTGGCTAGGCTGGAGGTTAACAAAGAGGAAATGCTGGGTAAGTCATCATGATAATCTTTATGGTGTTGTTTTCGATTGTAATATAACCACTTTAATGAATGGAATATTGGGTCATAATACAAAGGCTATAAGATGTGCTCTAAATAACGAGATGGTCTGTGAGAGTAGTTTAGTGTCAATTGACATTTACATGCAGAAGATAATTCATGGATCTTTTATTGTAATCATCATAGTCAAAGGGAAATACTCATACACATTTGCCAAAGCAGTTCATTAGTTAACCAATTTGAGCATGAGATGGTCATTAATTTCATCGTAGTAGTCGAACCCGATGACATGGCCATGATGATGAGTGAAAACCATGGAACAACATCATTTAGTAAAAGCTTGCTGCAACCCTTACAGTAAGCATGTACAGCTATATTTGGCAATGTAATCAAAAAGCACTAATGAAGTAATAACCATTTCTACCTTTCCGGTTTGTTTTTCTTTCTGCTAGCAAAACAGCTAAGCTACACAATAGATTATATTCTATGCAAGGGTTGAATGCATGCAGAAGCAAATTGGTTTACATAAAATTATACAAAATTACTTTTGTTAAAGATCATAATAGTCAGGCAAAAACACTGCAATGCCGCATTTACTCATCCCACAGATGAATATGTATATTATTTTGGTGTTGCTAATAATTAAACTTTGGCATGAACGTAGCTATTCATCTTAACAAATAATGAGTTAAAATAATAAAGGTAAAGTAGAAAGGCAGCCCAAGAGTGTGTTTTTAAATGACAACAAAGACACCAGTTCCATTGACTAATTTTTATTTGTTCTTTTTTACGGTCCAGTTAACTTTCAGAGTTTTATTGGCAACACAATGAGTAAGATATAGAATGAAGAATGGCGATCGTTTGATATTCCGCTAAAAACTATGACATACCAAAGTAGTAACTGCAATACCGCCTTTACTATGCGATATGACAAACAAGCTATTGTGACGACAGATAAACAATACTGTAACCAGCCACTCATCCCGCATGTTATAGTCGTCGTAAAATGTAGGGGCTAAGTAAGTACATTCACGAAACTCATCATTCCGGATTTGCTAACTTTTTTCTTTGCTATACAATACGTGTTGCCAAAGAGTATAGGTACTTGTTATTAAATGTCATCATGAATGGTAGGGAAATACAAAGGAACTATATATTTTTGTAGATAAAAACCACAAACAAACCCAAAATTATATACAGTTGACAGGGGAAGTGATGTTTATTATACTGTTGGTGTGTGCTATAATATGTAGGTTGTTTAGTATACAATTTAATGGAAGGACACACGAAGTAAAAGTTTAGTACAACTATTGACTGTCGTTTTTTGCACAAAGTCATGATCTTATGTTTATATTATATGTACTTGTACAGCATGAAACTCATGACAGGGGAGTGCAAAAAGCCGTCATCTTATATTTCTCTCTCTTATATTTATTTCTCTAAGAAGCATTCTTTGTTAGCAGCCACTTTTCCATTTTGCTATTGGTTCCGATAATATATGGTTGTGTATTTGCTCGTATTATGACCCATTTTTATGATCCAATAAGTGCGAACTGTCAGCATGACTTATTCTCTTTTTATCCATTTTATATGTCTGTGTGTGCATGTTCCTCTTCCGAGGGAAAGAAAAAGTGGAAAGAGTATCAGAAGTTGTGAAAAGAAAGTGGAAGAAAAGAGAAAAGATTTTCTTCTTGGCAATTTCTTCATCATCTTGTTTGTTTCCTTTTCTTTGGCAGGCAAAGATGACAACGGATGGGGCATGTATATCGATCATCAAAGATCCTGGTTTATTCACTGTGGAGTACATTCATGTCGGACTGAAGGTGGTATCTCTGCTGGTTCCACGATTGGAGTTCTCCTCGATCTGGATAAACGCCAGCTCACATTCTACGTCAATGATGAGCAGCAAGTAAGCGATTTCTTTACCCAAGTCATTTTTATACAAATACGGCTCATGCATGTCTAGTTTTTTGTGACAACAGATTTTCCATGCATGTATACCCAATCTGTATACATAATACATGCATAACTTAAGAAAAGTGTACTTAGCACAAGATCACAGTCTATGGTGTGCGTACAAATCTCGTAATCAGCTTCCAAAGATGTATGCGTGCACGATTTCTTGACACTTGTCATTGTTACAGTGAGCGTTTTCAAATGTTTCTTATTGATAAAGCTTCTACAGCTTGACTGTCCAGTCTCCCGCCCGCCAGCACGTTAAATTGTCGAATTATATTATGTGCTTATATGATATACAGTTATGAATATAGCTCTAGCCTGTGCTACGACTACTTAAGCCAACTTCTTTGAAATTTTCTGTAGTACATTTTCCATTACATAATTCATTTCAAACTCCATGTTTTACTACAACGTTAGAACGGCTTATTCTAATAGTATTTCTCTTGTACAAATATAATATGAGTCATGAGGAGAAAACGGTTTACAACTCGAGCTAGCACATACTATTTGTACATTCTTGTGATCCGACGACTACATTTGAAATTTTATAAGCGTTTACTAGGCCATGTGCTTACTTAAACACTCTCAGTATGCAAAAGCGAGTGAGCCGGAAGAGCGAGCACACACATGGTAAATGATGTGCCTAATTTTTTTCTGATTCCTTTCTCTTTCTATTCTTTGTTACAGGGACCCATAGCTTTCACCAACTTATTTGGCGTATTCTACCCAGCTGTAAGTCTCAATTGTAATGTAACAGTGTCAGTTCATACCGGTCTAGATCTTCCATCCGACTCGGAGACTTCAGACAGTGGGACGCGATGTTAAGAAATACGAAGATATACCATAACACCAAAGTACTACATCAACGCGCACATATTTCTCCTAAAACTTGTTCGAAGAGAAAATGAGAGCTGGGAAGGCATGAAATCGAAGTTAAAAGTGGTAGAAGAAAGGAAACGGGAAATGCAGGCGAGTAGGAGAAAATGTGAATGGACCACCAGAGAAGAAAAAAGTGAAGACAGGAATATGAGAATTTAATGTTGGAATAAAAACATCGGCCCAAATTCCGTAATGTGAAAAATAGTGTTCACTCTTTCTCTACAACCATAAATATTACTGGTATCCCTCTACATCACCACCATTATGTGTACATTCACCCATAGAATAATTTACTAATGTGTGCATATGAACATGCAATGAATAGAGTACTTCCAATGTATGTATAATTTACTAGTTTTATGCAATAATATGCATATGTACATAGTGTGCACCTCTCATTCATGTATATATGCACTCGAAAAGTCAAACTATACCAAATATACCTATGGACTTTAATAATGATATAGAGCATCTCCCATTAGTACAGTTGAAACAAAACTAGGGCCGGGTTAAGAAGAATGACTTTCATTAGCCCTCTTCTCGTTGAGTAAACGAGGATTTCTTTCACAGCCAGGCACTCATTCTGGAGCTCCCTCCGATGACAAAAACTCCAAAATTCATCTTATCACATAACATTTTATCTTACGGTATTCCAAATATACAATAGACTGTACAAAGTGTACATATTTCTCTTTCTAATCATACAAATAACGTTGTTACTTTCTACACAGGCTAAATTTACGCATAATAGATGTACATCGTTAATTAAATGCATAGATATAAGTTGAAAATCTACGCGAATAAATGCTATAATCAGAGTCTATAAGTAATTTTATGCAATTTCTTTTTGTAGCGAATAAAAGATTCTTTTGCGGACATTGTATTTCTTATTTGTGTAAAATGAAAGACAAGGAATTTACCAAAAATATTTTCACGAACTAAAATGGTTGAAATCTGCTAATCTTAAATGAGGACAGGAGGTCATAAAATACAAACGTTCCTAGTACAAAGCAAAAAGGGACAACATATAGGTGTCAGTAAACCTTTAGGTTCAGCAGCAAGAAAGGTCAAATCATATAAATATAAGACCCCAGTAGAATATGTTTGTTACTTAACACACATATTTTTGGAAGCTTTTGTTCCACGGTCACTGTAGAATATAAAGAAATGTCATTACTAGAAAGGAAGAACAAAGGAAAGTGTTTACTAATGACTCCTTTTTTGTTTTCAAACACTCCTTCAGGAAGAAGTAGTAAAAGCAGAGCATTTAGAAAGAATATATTGCAAAGGAGCTTTAAAAGTCGTAAACATCATCATTAAAGTGGGTTATCTTCTTGCACAAGAGAAAAATTCTCGTGAGTCATGAGTGGAACATTTCCGTAAAAAGCTTCACGACTACATTATTTCACTGTTTTTTCTTGTTTGGAAGACAATATGGTACCTACATGGTGTAAGTTGCTTCTATGCAAGGAAATATTTGTGCAAGGAATAGAAAAAGCCTCTCTCTGCAAGAGAATCAATACATCTGCATCATTGATGCTATTACTTTTATAGAGCAAAAACACAGCAAGTAAGTGAGAGTTTCTAAATATATGGGACAAATCCTACATTTTTTCCTAAGTTATTTTTCCTCCTCCCAAAAAGGCTAATACTACTTCTTCTGAACTTACTATCAATCCTTTCCTCTATACTTTGGCATGGCCACTTTGCCAAGTAGTTGGAACTGGATGATGGCATTCCTGCGCAAAATAACAATAATTCGAGGTTTTTCTTGCGTGTAATGAGAAACTAATTGGATTGGCAATATTTGGACCGATTTTTACTAATGGAACTAAAGTAAAAGCATTCTGTTCCATTCGCTCCTAACCTGCATTGTCTCTCTAGTTCCTAAAAATAGGGAAACGGAGACCGTTGAAATTGTCATTCGAGTCGTCCACAAACCGATGCAATGTCACACCAGCGTTTCTACAATGGAACAAAGTCAAAATATTTTTGAGAGTAGGATGGATAGGCACACACATTTTTAGTTTAGAGTTCACCTGAGTTAACGTTCCTTGCACAAATTTCATCGATGCGTGACTGTATGGATTTTAATTTTTTAAATCAAAGCTTCAATTTAAACCTTTGAAGCTAAACATTTTGGGTCGTATCGAATTTTGATGCCCGCAAAGGTAAATATGTCCCTCATTTTTATAGAATGTAATGTCCGTGCTATGCTATTATCATCAATTTCTAAATGATGCTGCTATTTAATGGCGATTCTAGTCCATAGTGTTAAATAATAAGATGATACTCTTTTTTAACCTTTAATGATCCACACCCTCTAATAATGCTGCCATTTTGCTATGCACTCTTGTTCATTTTTTGACCCATAGAAGGCAACCAAAATACTGTTAATTAACTTTTAAATACTCCTATAGTAGTACATATTTAATTGTAAGCTCCAATTTATCCCGATGTATAATATTTTAATGTATTTTGTACATACGTAACCTAATATTATCTGAATACAGAAATTGCGCTGATATTAGTCACATTATACTGTAACTTTATATGTAGGAACTTGTCCATATGAATCGAAGCCAAAGTAGAGAGAGAGAACCATTATTGTACATACATATAGGTAACTTAATATATTGGAGCTCCGATACGTGTAAGTAATTTATGTTGAAAATTAGCTTATTTATTAATTCAACTTTGTTATACTTACGCAATGGGCCAGTGGGGTTACATACTATTATATTATGTGTATAGCTAATACTTTACAGACTGTGAAATAGGGTACATAATTCCTACTTCTATCTCATATTGTATAACATTTAATATAGCTCGCTGTCATAGAAGAAAGCAGTGTTATCCCTAGCCTGTTTCGTACAAGTCTATAACGTACATTATATGGCGCTTTAAACCTGTAGTAGTTTAAGTAAGAATACTAATTTAAAATCGTTACGAAAGTAAATGGCAAAAATATTCCAAGTACGATATTTATATATGTGTGTAGGTAGAAAGTTTTATTATTCTGAAATATGTGTATTAAACGTGACAGCAGTTTTTAGTTCCAAGTTTGTACAAACTTTTCCGTGGAAAATTTTTATCGAAATTGCATACATCGTAATACAAATTAATTATTTCGATTGTAAGAAACGTGTATTCCTTCAGAAACCTATATATATAAATAAATAGAATAAAACTACATATTATTGTTTGTGTGCAAAATATGTAAAGTTGGAATCAGTATGAATAAAGTTATTAATGAAGTACAATGTTTATCTACAAACAAATAATTTTTATCGTGCTTATTGCAGTCGTTCCTCGTTACTTTTAAAAATGAGCAAGTGAAAATCATTATTACATAATGCAATATGTGTAGAGTACATTCCTTCGTCACACCAGCAAAAGATATGCAAAAATAAGTATTCATGTACGCATTCATGTACTGTTCAAATTCCCATGCATCATTTTCTGAAAATAAACAACCAACCTGTCACAGATATCATATCGTTCACGTATATCAACCACTTCTCATGCAAAGAAGAGAAAGTGAAGAATTACTCTCAAACATGAAACATACACTGTACGCATGTTGAGAAGGAGCAAAAATCGCATCACAAAAATTTCTCCCATGAAAATATATCCATATTCTATTTCGAGTGAATGCCATTACTGCACGGGATTTCACACAAGGAACAACAACAACAACAAGGACGATGATGTAGGCAAAAAAACAAGATTTTCCTTTATATGTAAGTTTTTCACGAGATTTTTTGGATTTATTGCTTTCACTACATTCTACTCCTTCTAAAAACATTTCATCATAGAGAAAGGGGAAAAGAAGAACTAAAGGCGAGATGAAAAAAGGAAACGTTGCCATTTTCAGCAGTCGTATAGTCGGTGGCATTATTTTTGCTTCAAGTTTCACTTCAAATATTCACACTTGCATTTATCGCGTATATCTACTTACGAGAGTATCAGTATCAGTCTAGCATATTTAGGGGTGCAGATCACACACCACGTCACAACATAAAGTTGACTCAATGCTTATTATTATATGGGAAATGGGCACTATAAATGGAAATGGAATCATGTTGGTGGTGTTGGAAATAGGTACTCATCCACTTTCACCGCCAACGCTATCATGCATTCATTTTGCGAAGGATGAAGACGGCTGGTGTGCTACTGCTGGTGCAAGCCTTGATAAATTACGACTGTCTCCTTTACCATTGCAAATGCTTTCTATTGAAGGTAACTAGTGCGTGTGTCATGCTTTCTGATTCAATTTGTTGGTTGTCACTTTAGAAAATTGTGTTTTGTGTGTGTCAGGTGAATATAACAACAGCAGCAACAAAGTCCATAAAATATTTTTTAAATCGCTTTTTCTGATAAATAGACCAGTGTGTAAGATTTATGATCAGTTTTTGGTGTCGTTTTCTCAGCACTTCATTCAACAGTCGCAGCAGTTTAAAAAAACAGCTCATACATTACGCAAGGCTTAACTACTGGACTGCGTGATTGTACATAATAATACGCAATAAAGTACCGTTGCAGCAATAAACATAAAATAGTGTATAGCCCGTTAGAATGATAATGGCAATGATGACCTTTCTGGCACATCTTCCAGAACGGAACGTAAAACCAAGGAGCATTTACAGAACAGATTTCTTATCAAAATCATATTTTTGGCACAACAATCATAATTTTATGTAATGCAGTTCACGGTTGTTTGGGACATGACACAAATCTTTTTGATGCATAAAAGCAGACTCTACTGCTTTTGTTCATATACTTTTCAAGCATAATAAATAGTATCAAAATTTTATTTAAAAATAAAACAACTTAGCAAAATGTGCGGAAATGATTTATTGGAAAATTTTCAAGGGAACATCTGAACTGAACCTTGCAAAATAAAGAACCCTCTCTGTGTCTTCCTATATGACTTGAAATGGTGCTCTTGTTTTGAAACAAATTATAAAGGTACAACTATATTGAGAGCACTCACAAGAAGTATGCTATCAGTGACTTTAAGCAAGGAAGAATGATTATACGGAGAAGTACTTGGGGAAATGAAGTGGCATTGGATGAAAAGAACACGGCCATTAAAACTATAATTATACCTTGAGATGCTTGCATTCTCTCCAACACAATTTATTAATTACACTTGCGCCTCATTCTTCTCATTATCCTCTTGATTAACCACTGCTATACTTTTCACTACTCCTTCCCCCAAGATAAATGCACTAGCCTTGTACATAATGTGCCCAGTTGGATGGAATTATACAAGTAGTGAAATATACTTCTTTGCACTGAAAATTATTACTTCTCACCCATCGTCACGTTTGCAACCACTGCATTAATGAGGAGATATATGGGATGCTACACTTCCAACTTTATTTTCAGTTTTAATTTAAAATCTCTGAAAGTTTGAAACAGCCATTATATAGGTTATTACAAAAATAATTCAAACTCATGAAATTCCAGCAATAATGTTGATATGAAAGTTTCCAAATATTCATGCGACAATACAATATAAGCTGAAATAATAGTAGAAGTGTGATTTTTTATTTGTTTTCTTGCTTGCAGTAAAACAATATGTTTCCTCATTAAATTACAACAAGTAGTTTGGTTGACAAAAAGCTGCTGTGCAGTGCAGACATGCATGCATTAAATGCAGTCGGTTCATAAACACCCCACCCTATGCACTAGCTCCAGATTTAAGACAAAGTTTGTGTGCCCTACCTCATCATCATTATAACAGAGTATCTGTAAAACATATTTTTCTCACTGAAACTGTAACTTACACACGAGTAGTAGACGAGGCATGTGGATGAAGACGACGAAGTGATATTACATCGGTTGGAATATGTAAGCTAACGAATTCTCATTTAGAAAAGGGATCTTCATTGGAAGGAGAGATGTGGAGATACTCACACAAGGAAATAATTTCCCCTCCTCAAAAGAAGCTCTTCATCCAAGAAACAACGACTGCTGAACAACCGGATATATTTTGTTTTTTTACAAGCATTTCTTGATTCCAGCGAGCTGAGGACTATCGTATTTCTTAAAATCTTATGCTCTGGCATTGTTAATGGTACAAATGAACATGCGAGTGGTGCAATATATTTAACGAGTAGAATAGGAGAGCGAAGTAAATTTATTCCCATTTAGAAGAGAGAAAAGTGTCGTTTTTGTCTAGAACGGATGCAAACACGTAGCAAAGAATCATGCATTTTCAAAGGGAAATGGATGGGCACACGCATACTTTCTTTTTGTGTCCTGGGCTCCTTCCTCCAGAAGAAGTGGCTTCTTTTCTTTCCCGCTTGATTAACACATTCAAGTTGCTACTTTCTTTCCTTTTCCTTCGTTTCTCTCCTTCGAGTGTGTAATGTTACACATCTTTGAAACATTTGAGGACGAAAACTTCTTAGCATTCCATCTATCTAACCAGGCAAGCAAAAGCAGCTTCTAGTCCCAAAAGCGTGTGTGTCCTACTATATACATTACCGGAAAACTATACGACCGACTCCCATTTCAGCTTCACTTGAAAAAGAATAGCTTACTTTTCTCATTGTAAGGAGAAAACGTCAAATCCAACAGGATTACAATGTAAGAGGGAAAGGAGCCAGGCCAAGAAAACGTAAAATCCTATATGTAAATCTAGATCCGTTTTCTGAGTACATTTGGAAACTGAGTTAAACGAAGTACGATGAGTCTTACTAACAAGAAAAACCAAGGTAAGTATTCCTCAACTAGGACCAGCAACACTCGCAGCTAAAGAAATGGGAAAAACTCATTTTACTTTGATGGTCCTTAACGGTTCTGGAACAGTCTCATTCTCAAAGTTCCCTTACATACATGATCGAAGAAACAGAAAGAAAAAAAAACATCGGAGACACTACTTCATTTGCTGGAATTCCGTTTTCCAAGCGTAAATTAGCTAACAGCACAGTGCTGGCAAGTTGTAAGTACCTCGGAAATATTCATTCGGAAGAAACTTTTAGACTTGATCATCTAAGAACAATATATATGATGGGATGTGTTGTGTTACCATTATTACGTAGGTAGTTGGACTAGAGACTTGTCTTTGACTTATTTTGAGTGCATTACACACAAAGTTACTCACTCGTTTCTTGTGCTTGAGCATGTACATTTGAAATAAACTAACGGATGTATGCTTCCAATATTCTGGTAATATGGAAAATGCCATTTCTACTTCGTACTGAAGTATATGCATAGTTTTTGAAGGACACCAGTTTTGCGAGTGGTTTGAGCCTAGAGGTACTTCAAAGGATATAAATGTAAAAGTATATTTACAAAGCGGTAGTGGTTACATGGAGAGATATTATTTTGCTTTCAGTAAAAGACCAAAGTTGAGTGAGTACTTTTACATAAGCAAGCACTTAATTTTCTCTTCGTTTTCGAATTTGTTTACGTAAATGCACAAAAAACGTATGCAAATGTGTATCTTGTGACCCTTCATCTTTTTCTCGTGAAAGTCATAATACTATACCTGCAAACCATTTAGAAAAAAATACATTTCAGTAGCAAAAGGAATATTTTCTTTCAAGGTGAGAGTCCTGTTGGTAAAGTAAATTGTGAAGCCGTAGCGTAATCATCATCGTCGTGGACAAAAAGTTGGCAATAATTGCATTTAATCTTGTTCAGATTTTCTCAACTTTTATAATATCCAGAAGAAGAATATGCATAAAGTTGTCGTTTCTGTCTGTCTGTTATGGCACATATTATGTAGGTATGTATATTAATACCATTACTGCAGTTTTTAGTTACCTACCGCCTCGTGTCGTGGCTTTTGTTTCTCTTTGCTGTGAGTGTACTAACTATACTATGCTGCTGTTTCTCTAATTCTTGTTGCTCAAAGTTCTGACATTGCCGTTACCATTTTCCTTGCATCTTCATCGTATCTTGGCTCATTGTTTTACGTAAATTTGAATGCTTTAATAGCAATTTCTCTTCATGAATGTTTTATTTTATGGTAGAAACAACCACGAAAATGGATGTAAACATGAGTAAAAGTTTTTGCAGAATGGGAATGGGACAGTCAACAGTAGAGATGAGATGGAGAGATAGTGACTATGATGATCATTTAGTGTGTACTTTTACCATTATATGTATTGAACACGATGCTGTATATCTGACTATCACGTCACAAAGGGGACTTTAAATGGAGTGAACTCTCACCATATTTTGCAATACTGATTTTTTAGTATGTTGTAGAGCTTCAAAAATGCTGCCGAAATATATATGCATATACCCCCCGAAAAGCTTCCCCAAGGGGTCTAGCCCCCTCCAAAGGTTTATGGGGGTTTCGAGAAACCTTAACTTACACGGCCAAACAAATCACTTGGTTAAATTAGCCATATTAAATGAAATTTTTTAGAAAGAACCGCATCAAAACATATCAAGTAGTTCCGGACAAAATTAAAATTTAAGGTGAAAAAAAGGTGATCTTCCGAATTTTTTTCTGGCCAACCGGAGCACTTTCGGGGTGTTTTGAAAAGCTTGAGCGATTTCCCGATAGTGTGGCTACACAGTAGTTTTGGAATTTTCGAAAAATTCGATGGAACTTCAGAGATAATCGACTTCTTGTAAACTGCATGGTTTTTGCGTAGCAGGGTTTGGAATTTTTATTTTTATTTCAATATAATTTTCTGGGTTGTCATTATTCCTTAAATTTTTAAATGGCTGTCAACCAGCTGTCATTGTCTTTGAAGAATTATCTAACTTTTTATTTACAACAAACATTTAATTTCAGCAAGTTTGTTCATATTTCTAGCATATTTACCAAACCCTGCTGAGCCGTTTACAAAAAGTCGACTTTCTCAGAAGTCCCCTTTGTGCCATGGAGGAATCCTACGCAATTTATGTGGAGGATCGAACTCTAAGACTTAGGTCTTGGATGTCGTATGGGCAGTACCGTCTTTAAACATTGCATGTATGTCCATGATGTATGTTTGCTAGTAACCTCCATGACTGCGCTATAAAACTTAAAAATCTGCAAAAATCTTGCCCAAGAGCAAGATCATAATTTCAACCATTCAAAAAGCCTATGTCAAGCATGCGGGGATCAAACATAGTACGATACACGTTCACTTATTAAGTTCTTTGAAAAATCATGCAATGGCAAGATACAGTCCGTTATTTGGGATACGATATTAACTGTACTGATTGTGATCATGATGAAACAAAACGACGACGGCGAGAACTGAATAACACTTCAAACTTAATTTATTCTCGCTTCGGAACCAGTAGTGAGAGTGTTAAATATACCTGTTCAATACTTATTTCTCAAAAATCTATTGTAATTGCATGTGGACCATAGCTAATTACTCTATTATGGACCGTCTTCGTGTGTCATATAATGATGCATTCAGAACAATCATGCGATATGGAAGAAAAACGAACGCACCTGCCATGTTTTGTCAATCAAGCGTGAAAGACTTTAATGCTATAACACGCCAGTCTGTCTACTCAGAGGCCATACTTTAATGACGTAATCGCCTAGGGTGGGTGAACTGGTCGAATTTAGATGACAATGGATGACACGGGTGGGTGGGTGGTCAAAGTTTTGCATGACGTCTTCCGGTGGGTCACAGAACTAAAGCATATAAATGGCATTGCAAAAAATATTTTGTCTGCTTCACAGTTTGACTTGTGTAGTTTGCCTTTGTGAGTCATGCAATGATTTTCCAAACGTACCCAGACACTTTTCTCCGAATTAAAGACATTTTTTTATACAGACGAAAAGTATTTCTCATAATAAATGATTATCAACTGCCAGAATAATACTTTCTAAACTATGGTAGGCAAATGTTTGTCCGTCTGTCTGTGACCATGACCATAAATTTGCATGAAAGCGTCTTTTGAAAATCTGATTCCTGAAGTAGATTATTAGTGACCTACACTAGGATAAGTTAGGAGATGAGCATTTTAAAAGCAAACGGCAACCGTTAAAATTTTTAACTATAACGATCAAATTTCGCTTCATAAACGTGTAGTGTGTGGGCTTATTTGAAAACATTTTTTGCTGATTAATTTTCGTAGAATGGGCTTTCAAAGTTAATAACCGGTTTGAAAACTCTAACGGTTTCTTTTACAATTTTGGCTCTCCTGAAAAACCCAAACTAAACTTTTTAATTCAGATTTTTGCACTAGATTACTCATATTATACATCTTTATTAGTCAAAGGATGGACACTTACAGCCAACAGAGACGGTTTGAAAAGTTATAACGGTCAATTGTTGCTTAACGTACATAAAACATGTGTGTACTTATTCGATAGCCATGAACGAATTAAATATTTTTTGACATTTAATTTTAAAAATATCATACAATACGCTCACTGATGGAAACTGAAGTATGGCAAACCGGAAAACTTAAATACCATTGACTAATATGGTCAAACATCAACATTAATTTTGTCCTATACATAACTATTCAATTAGTTTAACTTGACTTATTTTCACTTAATGCACTTGATGTTTATGACAAATGACTTCTGTAAACTTGTCTCTACTGGGAAACCGCAACGCGTTTCATCGAAAATTTATTAAATCGACATCATCAGGCGGCTATTATAAGTAAAATTAAAATAGAATTAGTTATTAAAATGAAGACACGTATAGCACACAAATTATGTCAATATTATCGTACAATCCTTTGAACAAGTACATAATATTATTATCTTACCCAGTATAAAAATTAGTAAATATAAGTCACAATATTTCAAAAATTAAAATTAGATCACAGTAAGTACGAAGTTACATTTGACCTTAAAAATTATGTTTAATTTTGTCACTGAACTGTTGGCTGTTATGGTACTATACCGTAAAATGTTATGAGTTCCTTTTTGAGAGTGAACTGAGAATTGGGAAAGAAAGATAGAAGTAAACAAACAAAACAAGCCGTGTTTGGCGGCTTTATGGGGTGAAGCCCAAGCCTGTGAGAAGTACATATTTTGTAAGAATATTTTGTGACAAAGACAAGCACAGTGTAAAGCTTTTTTAGCTGTTTCACAGATAATTTATGCATAGTTTGAACAGAGGGATTAACAGTTGGATATTGAGTCGATACAACTCTGAATAGAATTGGGTATAGTATAAGCTACAATAATCTTTAGTTTTTCAATGCATGCCCGGATTGTATTGTTATTACATTTCTCAAGTTCATTAAAAAGTGTTCTTTTCACTGTATTTCCTAAGGAGTTAATATTCTTGTAAAAAGGAACAATAATAAATGAATTAGAATTAGAGTTAGGACTACAAGCATTGGGCATGTTAATATTTTCGTAACTTTTTAGAATGTCAGAATTGTGAGTTGATAGAAATTGAATCAATAAGGAAGATTTTGGCTGAAGTAATTTTTCCCGATTGGTAGTACATAGTTTATCTAGAGTATTTCTTAAAATCAACTGAGGATATCCTCTTGACTTAAATTTTTCCATAAGACATAATAATTCTTCATATCTATTTACTGGGTCAGAACAAGTTCTTATTACACGAATACCACAGGAGTAAGGTAATGATTTTAACAAATGTTTTGGATGACTAGACCAATAGTGAACAAATTCATGTTTTGACATTGGTTTTCTGTACAATGAAGTAGAAATACAATT
>JAQIXX010001220.1:0-36899 GCA_034700605.1 Willowsia nigromaculata
ACAAATCACCATACAAAATTTGGAGTCAATCTGCTGGGGGTCGTGATATTGCATTCCTAAAGGGCAAATAATTACTGAACTGTGGTGGTAGAAAGAAGAAGGTGTATTGTTCATCTTTTTCTTGATCACCCTGTCTTTTGGATGTGGTGTGTGTGGGATTTTTGGATGGTTTGGACTTTGGAGTAAAAAGACGGAAAGAGAAATTTGTAGGAAAATTAGTGGGGATTAAATTAAACGCAGCATTTTTCCCTGTTTCTGAGATTCTCGTAAAGATATTTGGGGAAGTGCCTTTTTGGTGCAAAGAAACCACTTTTTTTATTTAAGAGGGTTTAATTGGGAGACTTTTGACACTTTTCTAAAAGAATATTTTATAGTCAATTGTCATTTGCCATTTGCTGGGAAACATTGTGGTAGGCTGGCGGAGAAAGGCTTACACCTTTTTTGCCTTTACGGGGGAGTATAAACCAAGTAAGTAAAATGCAAAAATAACTAGCGCTTACATTAATTTTGTTAAAATATGTTTCTATTTCCTCCTGCCTGGAGAGGAAACTGATAGGGTTGATATCAAGGAAAAAGAGGTTTATCAAAGCCATCTTGGTTTGGTACCAGTACCGCTCGTCATCTAAAATAATTATTTTATATTTATATAGAACAGCATTTTTGGTAATATTTCCAATGTGCCTCCTGTGATAACCGTTTCATGCCAAAAACGGAAACGCTCACGGCTCAACCAAAATCTCGTGTAAATAAGAAACTAGGCTTTGCGAAATCTTTAACATGAGTGGCTTCGAAAGAGGAGTTGGCGATGGGCAGGAACGCCAGGGCTATGCAGGAGCTGGTGCTGCGGGTGGGGTAGACATGAATTCCCCCTCAACTAAGGAAATGGTGGAATCTTTGGTGACGATGGGTATTAGCCAGCAGGAAGCGGAATTGGTATACAAATCATTTTAAAAATCTTATTATTTGGTACTTGATGCTTCTTTTGCTAACTGATCAGTAGGAGGTTGCTACTTGGGGCATAATGGGAAGAGGTGGATGTTTCATTAATATTTTTTTGGTTTTGGTGTCAAGGCCGTTCGTCAAACTGGAGCTGAAACAGTGGAGGCAGCGATTGCTTGGGTTTTCGAAAATAGGGAACAAGGCGACATTTTGGATGCAGGAGCTGGTGACTTTCAGGAATATAAAATGGTATTTGTTGTAAACGCTTCCTTAAATATGTCTCCCGGTAAAATGGCAGCTCAGGTGGGCCATGGTGCGATAGCCCTGTACCAAGATTTAGTGGCAAGACAAGACGTTTATGGTGGCTCATTATTGCAATGGAATGAGTGTGGGTATGTGAAATGAAAATCAAATTTAATGCTTTCCAAATTATCATGTCTAACATTTCGACAATAGCACTCAACTGAATCACTGTCAAATCTTGTAATTTTTTCAGATCTAAGAAAATTGTACTCCAATGTGAAAACGCTGCTGAATTTGATCAACTTGCTGTAAAGGCTGAAAAGGCGGGGTTGTTGTTTACGACAATTGAAGATGCTGGTCTCACCCAGATTCCTGCGGGATCTCGCACAGTGTTAGCTGTTTTCGGTTCGGTCAGTGACTGTGACGCTGTGACGGGTCATCTCAGACTTTATTAATGCTAAATTAATTCTCTAATAATATTACATAATTATATATACATTAATGTAGTTTTAATGTTTCTGTATGCACAAAAGTCGTGGCTATTCCCCAAATGCATAGGAAAAAATATATAGAAAAAATGTCTATGAAGTTATTTACCCAATTATTTTAACCAGCCAGTAAATCTACAAGCAAAGCCCTCGGAAGAAAGACAAGAAATGTTCACACGTTTTAATCAATTTTATAGCGACTTACAACAAAAAGTGGACTTATATATTATTGTTATTATGTCATGTAAATGTTGTAAATTATCTCTTTCTGGTAGTAGAGCTGCTTTTTAGTGTTTTATACAAAAATTTTATATTCTGCGAGGAACGAGCACAAACTGTGTTAGACTATGATTTTTATTGAAATTTTGGTTACAGTATATTTTAACATAATATAGAGTTAATTATTGTACTGTAGAACATAATGCAAATGTTTTGCTTGAATATTGTTGATAGTTTTTTTTCAAAATTGTGAAATGCCTGAAAGTGAGTGCAATTTTATGTTGCATTTAATAAATTACATCTAGCACGACCTATAAGTTTCAATCTAGTGTTTAATAAAAATCGCTCATTCATTTTTCTCCATTAAATATTATCCATTTAATATATTCATGCATCCTCAAATTATCAAGGTTGGATTCGCATCATGCAAGTACAAATTATACATGTTTGGAATTATACATGCTGCTGTACATAATAATTGATCTGACATCTAATGACTTATGATCACTTATGGATGACGCTATTAGTCATGAAAAAATATAGACAATAGAGAGATTACTCATAAAAGCTACTTTGGCGCAGCGTTGCAGCTTGCAGTTGCAGCGCACTACCCTTTTTATGTTTGTTCACACTTCGCATTACTTTGTAAAGTTGCATACGATGTAAACAGCTGTTTGCACTTCATATCATCTGGGAATCAAATCATAAAGTGAGTCCTTTTGTCTCCAAATTGATATCTCCTCAGTGGTCTACAGATAAAACTGCCAAATGTGATTTCCAACAGTATTTAGTATTTTATATATTTTGCCTTATCTTAAGCGTACTGTTATACCTGCTGTTGTAGTCTATAGTGGTGAAAGTTCAAGTATTCAAACGTATTCATAAAAAGACAAGAGAAAGTTGCCAATAGTCAAATATGGAGTGATATCTTGCGTTTTCGGAAAAGCTTTATCATAATTATCCAAATTACGCATTACGAGCAGATCTGCTGCGGCTGGCATTTATACCTGTTGCACGTTGATTCTTGATTGCCTCTCAGCAGTGCAGGACTGCGATGGATCCAGTAAGTTTTATTAAGCAATAGCGAAGAATTAATTAAAGTGATTACAATTTCAAAGAAAGTAGTAATGTCTTTCAAACCGTGAGTATGAATGTTTTGCTTTCTTGTCTAGGATGATCAGTTTGAGGATTTTACGACTGCGTCAGAATGGGAGCAATTTACTGCCAGATTGGAACAACTCCTTATTGAATGGCTAGGAAAACCTGTGGAAGCTGAAAATATTAACAGTAATTGGATGGTTATCCATGAAAAAGTTAGCTTTTCAGGTAATTGACCAGTCCGAAATTGTTGCTCTGAGGTTGTCATATTTTTTCATTGAGCTAACATAGTTTTTATTGTAATCCAATTTTTTTTTCCTTCAGATTTTCCTTTGATGTTCACTTATTACAAACGAGTGAAAGACTGGGAAAGCAGGGAAACTCCCATGAGCTCCATTTTGGACTCGGATTCTTCAAATTCAATTTCCATATATCCTCCATACATCATGCGAATTTTATCCTCGGAACCCGAATTTCCACCTAATATAACCCCTTGCCCTATATCCGAATTTTTTTCCATTGAGGAATTTGCCGTGCTTACATCGAAAGCCCCGGAGCCCGTCCATGAAGAATCCAAACTAAAACTTCTATTGAGCTCTGCTTGCATCGCTTTAAACAACACAAATTGGTTAATAAATTTTTTAAAACTATAACCGAATTTTGTTAGTTTTATGCATATAGCTTCTTAAATTTGTTTTTTAAATGTTCTTTTACAGCAACATTCCAGTGTTCACTCAGTACAATATGTGGAATCAAAATTACTATTATGGGATTGCTGAAAACTCTGGAATTCGATCTGCCTTCCAAATGGTTCGTCTAAAAGCTGTACACTTCTCCCCATATATGTCAAGTCTTTTGGATGTATTCAAATCAAAAATTGGACAGAGTCTCAGCGCACCAGTTATTATCACAGCGCATTTCTTTTACAACATGAATGCATGGCATGAAGATTTTACTTATGATTCCTTTCCTCCTGAAATATTTGACCTTATCAAGACGTCACGAGAAGACAATCAAACTTTCCCCTTCCCTACCACCTCATCAGTAACCGAAACTGAAAGGGAATCCAGAATTCCTATGAATGACTGGACAGAGTATTGTAGCCACACAAACATTCTACCGTTTGGTTCCATGGATGATCCATTCTTTGCCCTGGAACTAGTCGTGGGATGGCCAAGTTTAACTGATGACATTGTCGTCGACTCTGCAACTTACACAGATCTGGAGCCAGAGAATGCGCCCGAGTGGCACTTTAGCCTGAAATCTGATCCAAACGCGGATTTTCGGCTGAGGGATCTTATTGATGGTGTGTGGAACTTGAACATTGAGAGGTTGTCTTTGAAGGACATTTTAGGAAAAGGGATCGAAGACAGTGATGGTAATAAATTGAAATGATAGTTGATATCCCTAATTTAAAAGCAAATCTGCAATTATGAAAATTCATCCTTTTTTCTTTTCTCATTTAGATACGGACAGTGCTCAGTTTACCACAGCTCTAGACAGACTTACTTCAGATCCAGTGTCGCCACTCGCATTAGCGAATATCAATAGCGTTATAGACACAGCACAAAGACGACTTTTGTTCAACCCTTCTGTTTATTCGGATTTGGCTCCAATTAATAGTGAACATCTAGAAATGATTTTACAATTCCTCTTTCCTGACGCCCGACCACATCCAAAGCACCCTTACCCTTCTTCATTCGAAAGAGTTCCAGAGTTTAAGAAAGAAAAGGGGACAAATTTATGGGTTTGTACAATATAAATTTTGAAAGCTATATTGCGGTTTGTCTTTGGCAAAAAATCATCGACGGCTTTTTTTTTAAATTTCAAAGGACAATTTTCAAGGAGTTAAATCAGGCCCAGTCGGAGGTCTGGTCTGGAGATTGGCAGTAGCAATAGCAAATTTGCACGCTTACCATGGCGCAACGTCAGCAGTTGCTCACATGTGGCTGGAGTTTGTTTTGGAGCTGCGTTATCGATGGGATAAATCGGCATTAATTTGTGGGTAAGTAAACCCCATCAATAATAGTTAGATACGGGACTTTACGCACTGAAAATATTTTTAATTAGCAGTTCATTCAAGCTTTCATAGGTACATTAGTTAATAGTTACTATAAACAGTTTTTTGCATATTGCATTGTCATCATTGCATAATATAATTTATAAAGAAGGTTCTTACTGTACAAAACGCACCTGAGTTTCTTTATCGCTATATATATTATAGTTTATATTACAGTTTTAAGTTACCCCTAACTAAAAGTATACAAAATATTTAATACATAATTTAAGACTTTATTACAGCTGCACCAGATCATGCCTTGCATGATTTCTGGCCACATATACATCCATATCATGATCTGTCCATTGTCCATCTGGCGTGTCATAACCACTTAACGTATTTAGCGATTCGCTTTGGCTCGGGCGTCCAGCTCGTTTCCTCTTATGATTTGGCTCAAAATGGCGATGGCTTTGATGCGTAAACGGTTTAGGGTTGTTTAAAGCGTCATGGGAAGATCGCACAGACATCATACTCTGCCTCACAGGCCTTCCTTGAGTGTGCACAAATCCGTTATTATGGGTTGCATGATGGCCGTGGCCATGCCCATGGTTATGGCTATTTCCATGATGCCCGTGACCATTGCCGTGATAAGCATGCATTGAATGATTGTGGTGATGATGATGAGCACTCAAGTAGCTCCTATGCGTTGAATGGCCGTCGGGAATGGAACGATGACTTGGGGCAATGATCATGCTCTGTCGATGTGTCGTTCCTGTTGCCAAATGATCCAAAGAGCCGTGGTACACTCTAGGCCTGGGAATGCTCTTTGCAGAAACCACTGATAACTGGTCCCAGTCTTTGATAAGGTTCATTGAACCTTGTGGATAACCTTGTGGGCCAGGGGATGGCGTCATGATGGAGGGCGGCACCTTTTTAAAATACATCTAATTGACAATATTTTTGCTATGCTTTTAATGTGTTAATTGGATAAAGCAAATTAAATCTGAATACCTTTGAAACCAAAGTGGATGCGGAAGGCGAGCGCTTTCCTTTGCTCCTTCGAGTTATCGCGATGAACAGGAGCACAGCAATGATCACTGTAGCGCATATTGCTGCACTTGCTCCAATCGTGATTTTGTCCATGTGGTTCATCAGAACGGAAGGAGTTGTCGGTTTCAACTCCCGACACTGACTTCCTGGAGGAACAGATCCTGCATTGGGGTTGATTTCATTGTAAAGTATGTCATCGTATGGAACGACGCATACAACAACGCATTCCTGGAAAGAAAATATTTTCCTCTCTAAATAATCAATCAAGTGAATATGATCAATTTTGCTAGAAAATACTCACATTGAATGGGATATGCTTGATCCTGTACTCTCTCTCAGTAGGCGCAAGAGGTGGTCCATGTCTGAATGCGTCTTCACCAAAAAGCCTATAAATTATCCGATATCCTGCAAGCTGTTTCATACTTTCCCAGCGAAGCATGATCGAATCACTGGTTCTCTGAATATCTCTCAGAACAATGTCAGATTTCTCTGCAAAAATCAGACTTGGTGAACGTGGACTGCCCAATGATGGATTGTGAGGTTGTGGCATCCCTGATTGTGGCTGGACAAGGAGCACACCTTGTGTTTGCACACTACTTGGTGGTACTTTTATTATCGGGCCCTGTTGATTCGTATTTTGCTGATGATTTCCGCCTGAATTACTTCCATCATTGTTGTGCCTCGATGGACCAACGCCAGATATAATAGGTATTTTCGAGTCGTCAAAATCCTTGGTGTCAATTGACGCTTTCCTTACAACAGCTTGGTTGGGTCGGTTGTTAATTATCATGGGTTTTGGACTAATGGTTATTGGCGTAGGCTTTGCTCTTATTAGTGGCACCTTCACTGATTCATCATCTCTACTGCTGCTAGTTGTAGATACAGTTGAGGTGGATGACATTGTCGAGTAGCTGACTGAGGTTTGAGTTGAGGTTTGTCTTGCTGCCGCTTCCCTACTTGATTGTTGAAAGTAACGTAAGGTCTTCAAGGAAGTCGGATATTTTCTGGTGGTACTTGAAAATGGGAGGGAAGTTGGTTGGGATTGGGTAGATTCAATGCCCCGCTGCGGTGGCAAAGGTTTCACGAATTTTGTCTCTGGTCTATTCAAAGTTTGTTCAACTTTCGTACTCGAGTCGACCTCTTTCGAGTCATCTTCAGGAGTATCTTTGATTTCACTGGAATACATTGGGGCTTCATCATTTTGCTGTTGTTGTGGAGGAGCTTGTTCCTTACTGTCTGAACCAAACCGCTCTGTAGATGAAATGAAAACTGGTTTCGCTGTGGTTGTTCGTGGTCGAGGTCGAGGCCGTCTGAATTTGAACCTGTTGCCTTCATTGATGTTAGGGTTGCGGTACTCTGTGATGGGCTCTTTGGGAATTTCTGTGGTTGTATATTCTTTCACCATTGTACTTTCACCGTGTGTTTCCTCAGTACCAGTACTGTTGTCGAATTGTAGTACTGCCATTGGTGTGTCGATGCTCAAGACTGTCACTTCTTTGGGTAACGGTGGAGGCTGTTTTTCTTTACTGGACTCATTTTTTATGCATACCATTTCTAGAAATGAATATTGCAAAATAACTTTTTTAAATATCATTAATCTATTGATAATGCTTCAACATTTGGAGTTTGTATACGTACCATTTGGATTAATTTGTTGAAAATTCATTGTACGGAATGATGATGGGCTTCCACAAAACTGAGGATTTCGTTCTCGACTTGTCACCTGTAGATCGTATGACTTCATCCATTCTAGTACCCATCTAAGACGACAGTCACAAACGAGAAATCTTCCTCCAATGCTAATTCCGCGTAGGGTTGAGTTGATAGGCCGGAAGGACTCCTCTGGTAACGTGGCTAAAGGGTTACCGTCGAGAGCAAGCAGTGTCAATGAATTCAAACCGGTGAAAGCATTTTTCGGAATTTCGGTGAGGAGGTTGAAGCCTAGGTCCAGTACCTAACAAAACAGATCCCTTTATGTTAGCATTTAAATTTTGTTGACATGCATCATGGTTCACATTAATAAGCTCTTACTCGGAGTTCCTTCAGTGATCGTAATGCTGATGTGGGGTAATGTGTGATCAAGTTGTTCAGCAAACTCAGAGAACTGAGGGTGTCATTTACTCCAAAGAATGTGGTGCTGGGAAGTGACTGGAGAAGATTCCTGTCGCATTTTATAATCAAATCACCAATTAAACTCAAGTTTTACAAGATTAGTGCATGCATGCAGTTTGAAGTTCTCCCTTACCGTTCAAGATTCAAGGCGGTTAGCGAATGTAAGTTTTGAAACTGGTACTTTTCCAAATCTCGAAGTCGATTCTGTGCCAAATCCAGAAATGCTAAAGTGGACAGATTTGCGATAGCAGTTGGCACTGCACTTAGCCTCGTGCCTTTAAGGTTCAAATTTTTAAGGGATTTCTCCAGGCCCGTAAATGCATGAGATTCTATTTCAATGCTGTTGTCATTAAGTTTCAACGTGCTCAATTTCTGAAGATTTTGAAATGCTCCACTTTCCACCTTTTCTAATTTGTTCAAGCTCAAATCTAGAAGAAGAAGATTGGATAAGGATGAAACTGACGACGTCGGCACTTCCTTGAGCAAATTTTGGGTTAAACTGAGATGCTTGAGACTTTTCTCAAGTCCATGGAACGCGTTGGCATGAATTGTTTGAATCATACAGTTAGAAAGCTGTAAACTAATCTGCAAAGTTTCAAATGCAAAAATAAGAGTTAGTTAAGTAAGAAAATTTTGAAGCATGTCATTTTGATGGTTGATGAAAAGTGCGCATTTTGGTTACCAATCTTAATTTCTGGAAAATTTTCTCCGGAACTTGTCCACTCTCATCAGTTATAAAACTTGCATTCAGGTAAAGAAGGCTAATTGGAATCCCTTGCTTGGCCACATTATCCGACAACAACTGAACCAGTTGATGCCCATCTACCTCATGGCACTGAACACTTAGTTGGCTACTCGATGGAGGATTTTTTGCACAAACACATCCATTTTTCAGCTCATCTTGCACATTTTCGTCCTCATACCACGGACATGCTACCTCGGTACCTGACCCAGCATTAGAGAAATGTACTAAACTTAAGAGGACACATACCACAGACAATGTTCTAGAAATTCGACTTAAGAGTTCACTAGTCCGTGACCAATTCTGTGGCCCATTCTTTCTGAAAATATCCTTTGCATTTGTCATCTTGACAGAAGATTCTATTTCCTCCTCGTCTGCACTTTTTCTATTATTTCAAAGATAGATGGTCTCCGTCAGGACCTATGAATAAAAAAACGGCATTCATTATATATTGACAATTAAACAAAAATCTCAACACAAAAGAATAAAATATCATTTGAAAACGAGTACATATATGTAAAAGTGCATCTTATTTTAGACCAATCTAGTAATTCATTTAAATGCTGCATAATAATATCACACATACAATAAGACTGGCATATCGGTGCCAACGAAGGTGACATTAAATAAAAGTGATTATAGTGGAGTATGCTTTGAGACCATGAGCGGACTCTTCTTATAAACTTTTGTGCCATCAAAGGTGTGGTTTTTGTGGTCACAGTCTGCGAGAACCGTTTCATCTTGATTTTACCATTTTTTTTTCAAAGAAAGAAAATCTATGTAGGTATTTTAATAGTTGTAGAAAAAATAATGCATGTTGTTCCTGTTCGTTAAATCCACATAAAAATAGTCAGTCAACCAGTTACAAAAAGGCGGAACACATTAAGTGTGGAACGGTTTAATTTGCTTTTTCACAGACACTCGCCGTACTAGTAGATATACTTTTGGATAATATAGAAGAAGTGGTAATATTTCATTTGAAAATGACCATTTGTTTGCTTTAAATATGCGTGTGTCATGGCATACGTAAATTAGATTTTTCAAAATAATTAGGCACATAGTTTGCTCGACAGAAAAATGAAAACAATCTTTTTTCGTTTGCTCGCATTAAGTTGTAGCAAAAATCATTTGAAGAATTAGTTGTTTTTTTAGCATGCAAATCTCAAAAATGATTTCCTATCATTTTATATACTCTTACTTGAGTACATAATAATTGCCTAATAGTAAATTTAAATCTTCAATAAAACTTACTTTCTTCTAGAGAGAATGGGAAAGTGATTTACTTTTTTTTTCTTTGAAATCAAAGACAATTTAAGTTTTTGTGTGTTATATGTTTTACTACGCATTGCTCATACGTGCGTTTGGATTCAAGCATTGCATTAAATAGTTAAGTATCCGTATCTAAGCTTTATGACTTGATGACGAAGGTTTTTTTTACTGTCACTCCATTACAATGACTGTTATTAGAGCTTGCTATAATTTGCATTACCTTTTTTTTTTACATTTCTGTCGTAAAATGATTAAAAAAGGATTTTGAAAATATATAACAGTTGGGTAAAAAGTGCAAGCAAGAGGACTAGTACAACTCTAAAAAGTAAAATTTACTGATTGCTTTGCTTACACGCATAAATGTACGTAATGGAATTAATACCTCTATTCCGCGTATTTAGGCCTGTCACATGCACATCATAATTATACGACTTATGATGATGGAAAGGAGGACAAGACAAAAAATGAGTGGAGTCAGAGAAAAGATTATTTTTGAAAAACTAGGGAAAATGGGGGTTTGTCGTTTGTTTCGTTTTCAGTAGTGACCAGATTAATGCAAACAACAACTGAAATTCGAAGAAATATGTCGTGCATTCTGCATATTTCATCATTCTATAGCTTACATGATATTGCTACACTTTTTACCATGTTCATAATGCCAGATTAATACAGATACCACAAAGCAGCCATTTTGTGGACTTGCTTGTGTCTTTTGTTCTATTGTTCCTCTTGAAATAAACTGATTTTTTTGTGGTGACTTGAATAAAATTGGCACGTAAATAATAATATTTGTGACACCTTGTTACTTTAAACCCAAAAATCAAATCTTTGATTTCCTTTTAGTTGAAATGTATTAGAATGTCATAAAGTGTCTTGCACTGCCCCAAGGTAAATCCAATTCCAAGTTCTAGAGCAAATGACTTTGTCTTACTTTAGTTTCACGCTTGATTTGCGCTTTTTCTACCTACGGTGTAACCAATCAGTCAAGAATAAAGTATATTTTGTGGCTTAATTAAGTACTACGACTTCTGAAATTGGGACGCATACATAGGTTGTTAAAACGAAAGCTTTCAAAAGAGTGACAAAACTATAATTTCCATTTCATTTTTGCATATTTGCACACGTACGATTAATTTGTAAACCCTCCTACCTGAACTGCATACAGAAGCTAAATTATGAATGGGCTAGGCCCATAATTATGAATCAATTTTTTTCTGATGGTGTCTCAAAGTGTAAATTAGTTTGAAACAAATGAAGTACAAAATCAAACTCGGGCAGTTAGTTTATAGCTAAATTTCTCTCTTGCATTCTCATAAACCCTTCAACTTTTTCTTTATTTTAAGTCATATAATGACGTTTACTTTATCAAGCATGTCTAATTACGTACCACATTCTTTTTTTGGCAGAAGGGAGGAATTCGCAAATTAAAGGCACTGACATCTCTGTAAGCATATGCTCAGAAACTTTCATCGATTATTTATTGATGAACCAATACAGATATCCAATTTTACCATTTCATGATTTAATTACTAATTATTATAAAAACATTTTTGGCTTATCAAATTACCAACAAAACGAAAACGCACAAAAGTAAACTGCCAACAAGACATAAGAAGAAAATGATGTAATGAAACACACCTTTGTCCATTTTTTCATGGATTGTTTATTGTTTCTTTCTGGCTCGTATTAACACAATTGTACACACGTACGTAATAATATCCTATAGCCAGAGGGTAAAAAATGCGTAAACCTGTCATTGAGGGTGAGAGTTGTTTTGAATAAATTTAGAGATAAGACAGGAGGAGCTGAACGAAAAGTTATGCACGGCATGGCAAATGGTAGTAGTAGTAAGAATTAGTAATCCTTCAAAAATAGGCACGACGACAATATACGTAACAATATCACACTAAATAATTGTTGTAACAATGAACTAACTGCCGTATATGATGAATAAAAGAATGGACTGATATAATCGTGAATATAAAAAAGATTGGAATCGGAACTGACCTACTTATCCCGTGTGGTATTTTATTAAGTATACATATATCCCCTCTGTCTCTCCACTTCTTATTCTCATCTCCTCCTTTTCTGTTACATTTTTCATGATATTATCTGATGATTAAAATAGCAGCTGTATAATAGTGATTGCGAGCAAATGTTGGTTATTATAAACTATTTTAAAAGTAACAATCATCCCACCACTGTTATGTAAATGTTTTTATCACGTTATTAGTGTGTGTTATATGAGATTTCCCACTGGGTGCAGTCATTGAATTCAAAACCAATTTCGGTGTATTCCCATTGTTCCTTGAATGATGTGTGTGTAGAGTATGGAAATGATAATAATAGTGACTAGTGACAATATTGTCAGAGGTGGTGGTAGGGAACATTTTTTTGATTACTGCCAATTTGCAATTATCTCACCTCCAATTCTTTCGCTTGAAAAGGAGGAATTCGTCTTTAGGTCCATAGAACACACATACGTTTTTTATTGACCATTGAATTGATGAACAATTTTGATATAAAGAAATTATAACTGTGATGTTGACAGGCTGAGGGATTTTAAGGTCTTTTGAGCTGACGCTGCGTTGAAATAAGGAGAGGTATGAGTTTTTAAAGGACATTGTGCGTGGAGAGTAAAGGGAGTAATATCTGTAGGTATTCATGTTGATTTTGAAAAGAGCTGCTATACATTTAATTCATGTGTGTGGGGCAAGGGACACACCCTTCACGAAAAGGAACGCAGCAACAAGGATGGATGATGTCGCGGAGAGTTTTTCATGCCAAAATGCTCGTATTATATAATTTATCACTTTTGATGATTATGAAGATATTAGAATCTCATTAGCTGAGTGTGGCGATGCACGCAGGCAGAACTGCCACTAGACTACACAAAAATGACTGGGCTATATTAGTATCATCGGTAGCACAATCGTGGCTCATAAGGTTCATAGAGTAAAAAAAAACGGATTTCTTTTGTGGGTAAAAATGAGTGATGCTGGATGATTATCAGAAATAACCTGCAAAAAATGCATGCGGTAATTGTAACTTTATAACTACCTAATTTTATGTGTGATATCTTCCACTTGGCCGCATCGTGATAACTTTTTGATTTATAAGTTATCTAGGCATCCATAAGTGTCATAATAAAATAATGTGTGCTTCTCTTCTTTGAAGCTCATTTGCCCATGAAATATGTGTATGAACCTTGATTAGGAATTTTGTGAATACATGTGTTAATATTGTATAGAGAATGCGTCAAAGTGTACGTTTTATCGAAGGAATGACAAAGGACCTCTTGCAACGACGACATAATAACATCGAACGGGAGTGTTACTAATCCTAACTTATGTAGCCCTGTAGCCATATCCCATATCCCGCTTTCAGTGATGATTATTATTGTGTCACATAATGAACTCTGCATATCTTCGTCGATTCATTCACTCTCTTTTGTATACTGACGGAGAGATTCATATAATGGCTTTACAATCGAATCCAAGGTCGTGAAAATAAAATTTATTGGAGGAGGTGATTCGATGAATTAAAGCAATGTTTGATGGGGAACGTCCTCTGTACTATTTCAAGAGGCATGGATTGATAATGATAAATGATGTGGATGTAGTTAAAATGGAAGTGTGTAACGGTAAACAAATTTTTGTTTTGTCATAATACAATAATCCATTGGAATGCTACATATTTTTGAGTCTTCCTTCAGGTTTCATTCCAATGTCATGTTTTGCATGTTTGTTTATGAAAGTGAAAACTTATCGTATTTTCAGTGTCATCAAGTGGGGCATATTCCGTATATCATGAATAAGTATAAAAAATTATGAATAACAGTGTATTAATTGGAATCTTGCTTTTTTACTCTATTTGAGCTAAATGGAGTTTTCAAAGTCTATTTTGATCGATCATTCACCTTATGAACCAAAAGTTAATAGTGGTAAGATAATCTTTGAAGAATTTTGCAGTAGTAAGAACAGTTTTTCGCACCACCCTTTTACACTTAATTTCTAGTGATTGCGTCCATGAATCATGAATGATATCATATTAATGACTAACAGATTTGCACTAATATACGATCCAAATGATTTTAATTGCTTTTCCTGAAACGCATTTTTCCAAATTTTATAGGAATTTAAGCAGTCCCTATAATTAAGCGTTCAATGCTACGAACGAAAAATAAAAAGAGCATCATCATATACAATGCAAAAGAAGGTTTGACAAACAGGAAGGAAGAGCAAAAAAGTGTTAGCTTATATTACTTTTTATGAAGGTGATGATAGTAATTGGTAAAAATACCGCTACGTTATACGTGAGTCTGTTCTTGAACACAGTAAAAAGCATGTTTTTAATGAACAAGGTAATTGTAACTGGGCGTGTTCGCGTTTTCTGAAAATTGAAGACCATCGCGTTTACATATATTATGCTGTGTGCGGTAGGTAAAGGCAGGATCCTGGTGTAAAAACCCGAATTCAACCTGTACGTCTATAATAAGTCAACAGCGAAACATTAAAAAACCATATAATTCTGAGAGAAAAACAAAAGATGAGATGAATATCATTTTTTGATAGAGGAGAGCTGCTACACTTGTACCTACTTTGTATTTGAAATCCTTTCCTCAAAGCGGTTTGTCATTTCAAACATGTGCATGACATGAATTAACATGCTTACCGCTCATTATTTTGAAACTTGTAGAAACAAGTGGACATTTTTGCATGTTTTTGCATTCATATATTATGTAACAGTCAGAAAATATGTAATAAGTTTCCGGGATTATCTATAATTTTTTGTACAACTGCACGACTTTGAAAGATAAGCAACAGCAGGAATCCTAGAAAACATGCTACGCTAGAAAAGATGGGTCCTGCATTCGAATCATAAATGAAATTTTTAGAACGCCTAAACGATTAGATGATGTAAGATCGAATGTAAACTTTTGATAAGCAATAACCCTTTCAATTTCACTTTAAAACTTCCTGTAGTACCAGTTCCTTTCGTCATACCTTTTGATTTTTCCTACATACTAATTTTATTGGACTGACTGGGAATCACGATGTGGTTAAAAACATTTGAGCGAGTTTTGATTTAATCTTTTACTTTTTATTCACGCTAATATGATTCAAAATTGGGTGTAGAAATATATGCATAAATAGGTATAGTAGCTCCATTTTAAAGTTTTGTGCTTCAGTAAATTTTAGCCTGTTTTTAAAGCTCAATTACAATTTATTGTATATAGATACACCTACATGAATAGAACCTGAAACTATGATCAATGTAATTATAGGTTTTCACCGTCAACGTATATTGAGCAGTTCATCTTTTCCATCATAGGTTCTATTGTTAGATCTATATCATGCTCGTAGATTTTTTTACGAATTGGGACAGATTAAACCAACGTTTTTATGGTTTTTTTTCAAAGAAGCTCGTATATTATGTCAGTGCACATAATGTACCGACCACTGTATGCGTCAAGTTTTGAACTCCATCATACATGAATCCGTTATGGCTGAGCTATTTTCATTCCTTGTTTCTTCATAAGATTGACGACCCATCAAACACACTGGCGATTTTTGTTTACGTCTACCACTTTTTTAACAGATAAAAAAGCCGAGTCTTCTTTGAAAATGAAGATGCATCCGTCGATTCAAACTTGCATATCATGCGATTATATAATAATCTCATGTCGAAGAACTTTTGTTTCATGGCTGGCTGAATTTCATGCGGAAGTTGTTGCCGTAATAGCATATAACCTAGCATAAGCAAACTGACCTCTGAGAGAGGACTCTTCTTTCTTTGAAAAAAAGTAAACTTCAGTTTAAGAAACATCTATATTCTGATTAACAGTTTTAGTTTACTACTTCAACTAATCATCAAATTATTTCCCACTTTCGTGGTGCATCTTTTGTTCCAGTGTTTTTTGCTCTCTCTAGTTTATCTGGTTGTGAACCAAGTAAACGGTTGTAAGGGACGGTGATTCAGATAACAACAATGCCAAAATATTATTTCTGTTTTCATCATGATTTTCACAACATTCTATATTACACACTTGAACATCATCACGTTATTCTATGTGGTCAAAAATTATTCTAGGACATGTAATCTCCTCCTGACTTACATACTTGATGGCAATAAAACCGTTTTAACCATTACAACAGATGCATGACATTCTTGAAGTAGGGATTTTTTTATTGCAGAAAAAAAATCTGTCGAATCGTTACACTCGGAATAGTTCCTAGCGAAGATGAGATGAGGGTCGTGCACGTACCTACCGAGAGAGTTTCTTCTTGTTTTGTTTCGCATCTTTGCGTTGTATGGTTTTGTAAGAAATGTGTACTTTTTCCGTGTCATTGCATTTCTCGCTGTTGTTGCTGCTATGTAAGAACTATCAACTATGAAGTTTACAAGTTAGGCGAAAATAAATGTATGCTATTATGATGATGTTTCTTGAGTATTAAGTAATCTTGTTCTTCCCTCATTTAAAAACCTTTTTGTGTCAGTCGTATCATGTTTTATTGTCGCATGAGGTTATCATTACAATCTGTCTCAAGACCTTTTTCCTAGTCAGTGATGCGACCTATGAGACTAAAATATTATGGCCGGTGGTCTTGGTCTCTTCCTCTCCGCTCGTGTACTTTTTTGAATAGCGGGTTTTAGGTAATTTACTTTAATTACCCGTCTTGTACACACAAAAAAATTAATGTGATATCATCATGATAATCATGATCTCTCATCTTTACCATCAATAGAAGGCATATATACACCTTGATACCTATTATATCATCATCAGGGTATCATGCTGGCGGTGATGCAGAATAAAAGTGGTATTAAGGCTTCTTCGCCATAATCTCCCCAACTTGTTCATTACATTTAAAAAGATTTTTTAGTAATAATGAGATTCTTTCCTTACCCCTGAAGAAGTATTATCATTGGATTGAAAAGACGGCGATGAAGGAAGGAGTTGAATGCCCTTCTTCTTGAATGTTTTTATTTCTGGCTCAGTGTTCCTTCACAAAAAGAAGAGCGCATTACGTGTCGAAAATACATCTCTTCTTTTTCAAATGCAACAAAAGTAAATTCAACACTCGTCGAAGAAGATGATGAGGATATTATAGGCATGTGTGTATAGTATTCATGATACATATTATGATGAGCTGGGAAGAAGGAGGCACGTATATGAGTAGGTAGATATTCTTTTTAAACACATTCACAAAAGCTGTTGGAGTAAAATAGTAGTAGCGGATTAAAAAGGGAACGATGATGATGTTTTGTTGATAGTGGTAATGATAATGATGGTGGGGGAGCTCAGTTTTGATGATGAAGGAACAGGTGAATAGAGAAGTAACTGCAATTATTATTATTATTAAGTTTTATCAGTATTAGTGCATCACTGACTCGGACTTTTGAGGGTGTAGTAAATATAAGACTCCATAAGCTGTTACTCAATGATGGGCAGAGAATCCAAGAATGAGTGATATGTGCGCAAGCCCAAGGCAGGTTCCGAATGACCGAATGATGAGGAGGATGACTAAAATATTAGGAGAAAAATAGAAAATCCGAGTTTTGAAAGAAGTATGATGAATTGCACATCTGCTGGTTTGCTTGATACCAGTTTTCAAACGCTTAGTAGGCATTCATCCTGTATCATTATTTCACAGTTGAATCACTGAAGAAAGGAAAGGCATTAACAATGATATTTTATTAAATAAAAGTGTAGCCACTCTGATTTTTTCATCTAATTCACTTGATACGGCACTGACCAAATATAACATCACGCTAGAGTTATTAGCGGAACTAGAGTTGTTAAGCTTTGGTTGGTGTTGAAGCAGGGAATTATATGGGTTTTCTTGTCGGGAATCCGCAAACTCGTGCTTCTAAGCAAATTTGGTGTGTAAAGTAAAACGAAACTTGTTGTAAATATATGCACGCCTTAAGGTGCATAATGATATACACGCTTGCAGAAAATAATCCTTAAGTGGTTCGTTCGGTATCCCATTAACAATAACACAATAAATGGAAAAATGCTTCGAGCAACACCTTGGCTTTTTATGAGTTGAAAATAAATATAATAAAGTAAATAAGCACTGTTATCATTGTAAACTTGGGTGCATGGTCAAATTGTAAAAGGATCTTTGTGTAAGCCAAAACGTACAGTTTTTGGAAGATGATTGAAAAAATACTGTATTTAATTATCGATGTTGATGTAATAATGCGGTAAAGTTTGTTTGACAAAATTACATGAGCTCGTGCTAAACACTCAACAACACTACAAGATGCACATCTAATTGAACTAATAACAAACCGGTAATTTTGCTAGGTTTTTCTCTCCAAATGCGAAATGGTCCGTTTCGAATTGCCGATAAACAAGAAAAGGCACTCTTTTCTCCTCCATGTTTTCTCTCACCAGGTGTCTAGGGGCACTTTAAGAAAGTAGCACTACTGTTTTTTCTATTGTCCAGTTTCATCCAGTTTTTTCTATCAAAGAAGAGACCGGAACATAGGAACACGCAAAAATTTACAACCACTTGTCATCGCCAGTCAAGTTTTAATATTACACTAAATTTGGATTGATGTTAACAATTTTCGGCAAATGACACGGTACATCAAGTCACCACAAAACCTCAATTTGATATGGTACTTATTTCGGAACAAATTTAAAAAGTGACATATAGCACAAATTTTGGATGATTTAGTCTGACTTTACAGAACAGAATTTTCAACATAGATAGCACTCCAAAAATGATGTGCTTCTCGCAAGACATTTACAGCAACACTGCTGCTACACCAATTTAACAATTGAATTAAGTAAAAAGCAAACGTTACGTCCTTCCTTTTCTTGCCATGCTACACTTGCTCTTTAATGCTGCTGCCTTTTCTATATGCAGCACTGCTAGTACCCTCAGACAGAGCCTGCAGAAGATATTTTCATAGACAGACGCTGCGCTGATTGCTGCCTTGGTGCATACACCGTCTCGGCAGCAGCGGTAGTACAATCATCACAGGAACTAAATTTTCGTCTCTACATTGTTGCTGATTCTATAACTTTACATTAGCAACACTCTGTGAAATTTTTCAAATTGTAGCTACAAAATTTCTCTGAGCATAACAAGACCTATGCTAACTAACTATATGTACCTATATACCTTCTGTTCTCACCTTTCTTTCCACACTGCATTTTTCGTTGATTTTTTTCTTCATGAATTCACGTGCAGCCAACTTCGTCATCATTCATGATTCATAATGATCATCATCATTTTTTGAATTACATTATGAGCCAACTAGGAGTAGGAATATAAAATGAACGGAACTTTTTTTTTTGCTGCTGTCAGCATATTTGCTTCAAAGATCATTTGGCAACAACAGCACCCAAAAAAATGTAGAGATTACGAAAAAGTAGAGAACTGTATCAATGTGTCGGTACAAAATTGTTCAAACATAGGTTTTACAAAATAATTTTGATAAATCACTCACTCTCTATGAAAGGAGAACAATACATTGTTGTAATGCGTGTGTAGTACAACAGCCAAAGGAAGAGTTATTATAGCTGCAACTATCCTGAGAAAAATCAAAAACTATGTAGGCACCCAACTGCTATTATTACTTTTATGATGAATTATAAAATAAGGCTAAAAATCAGATATTTTTCGGCTTGCTCGTTCTTTTGTGGTTTTAAGAATCCCATTTTCATCGAAGACAGACTTGATTTGGTAACGAAGATAAATTTTTATTGCATGTGCCTAAAATCTATATAGATTTTATGGGTAAACAATTGTATAGGAAAGTAAATCGAAATCTTCGTGCATCATCTTTTAGGTTATCAGTTCAATAGCATATAAAGTTTATACATTTCTATTGTATCGATCTTTAAATCAAAATCAACATTTTGTAGTGGGTTATGGTTCAAAAAATGTTTCATTTTTTTTGTAATTGTTCTAATTTAATCGTCACACTCTCACCACACCTACTGCCTCTGCCAGCATGGTGTACATGTTCGCAAAATTTGGACCCATAATTTAATGTGTTTGTAGTTACAAAACTGCTGTAATCTTGAAAAAATATGGAAATACGTATTTTTATAACAAATATGATAAAACATTCTTTAACATATGCGTACGAAATTGCGACAATGATTTGCATTTTATTGTCTGCGTGCCTCCCACTGCAGTGGCGACTGAAATCCATCCCATATAAAAAATCGTATTTTTGCATGCAAATTTGTAAACCACTTTTCTCTCTAGTTTTGTAAGGAACAACCACTATGCTACTGATCTACTTTAAGAAGAAGAGAGGTTTTGAATAGAAATGTAATCTCTGATCTAACATTATTGTCATTTTCACCACACCACTAATGATACTAACTAACGGTAACAATAGTGGAATCGCTCACAATAAATGATGTCGCTACTTGCTTTAACAATTAAATAGAAATAGGTAGGTATACTTAAATGGAATCTTAAATCTCTGCTTGCTTTTATGAATGAGATGAGAAGATTAAAAATCTCTTCGATCTGCCAACTGCTGCTGTCGTCTGCGTCTCGTCGTGTGGTTAAACATGCGTCGCGCATGTACCACCTCACTAATACCTAATCCTGTACCTATATAGTGCAAATTATAAATGTGACACTATTATCATCAGTAATTTATTTCTATTTTTGTTGTGGTCAGCGAGTCACAGCCATTTCACGTTGCTACAAAGTACCACATGTCTGCGTGGTTGTAAAACGATAAGACTAAAATTTTCAATGTTTCTATTGCAAGCTATTAACGTTTCTTAACGATCCTTGATGTCACTTTATCTTTTGGTGTTTTTCGTCTTATACATGCACCTATTACATATTACCTAAATTTTTACGAAAAGTAGCAGCAGGAGTAATGTGAAAAAAAGTCTATCATTTCCTAGTTTTCACATCCCGTAATACCTAGTAGTTACACGGTATATTGGTTGGATATTATACCAAAAATTGAAGGTTTGCTATTTTAAAATCTTTAGGTGGTACATTACAGGCACATGGCGTTCATGGTACAGAGCACAAACCATTTTTAATGAATAAATTTTAACGCACTTCAAAGTGACTTATACTGTCGCGACTCTTGTTTAAGTGCTTGCTGCGTTTTATTAAAATGTAAAAGCAAGTGATCGTTGACATTGCAATATTGCATTAAAAGTTACAGAAATTGCTCTAGCATGTAGCTTTTTTGTTTTACGAGTAGGAAAAGGAAAAAATGTATTGTCTTTTGACATGTAAATTTTTGCGACATGCGATGCAATTAAAACATCTTCATTATTGCTCTAATTCAATGCTCCTTGAACGTTGAAAAGGGTTCTAAAATAGGTAGCTTGCTACTTTGCTTACGGTTTCCTCATTATGTTCGTTTTTTGTGAAGTTATTATTGCAGTCATGATGATCTTTAGAGGATCATCACTGGGATCTTTTTCTGGCTTGTTAGCTTATATTGCTTGGAAAGAACCAAGAATGACTTGGCAATTTCATTTTTTCTGGCAAAAAATGATTTCACATTGCACATTGCACTTGAAAGTTAAAACGTTTATACAAGCGTTAATGTATTTAAGCATGCTACCGGTTACCTGTGTAAAGATGTGGCTACACATTATTAGCATTTTTGTCTACTTAATCTACGGGTGGGATGATGAGGAATACAGTTGCGGAAAATCTGATTTTTACTGCCATTTCGCCTCAGCGTGAATCTATTTAAGAAAAAAACTGGCAATTCCCGTAAAAGGAGAATGTTGATGATCATCTTGTTATCATGATGTTACGTACAAAAGTGGAATTGGACATGCGAAGTTATAAATAGTGCTGTTAAGTCATCATTCATCATCGCACCATGTCTATTTTACATTTTTGCTAAATTGCATGTTGATTTATCAAGGGTATTTATCAAATGAGATAACTGGACTCTCTGAAGGTGGGACAAGGGTTGACTTTTAAAATATTTTGAAAATTTATGTCCATATATAATCGTTTTTTAAATGCTCTTTCGAATTCTGAGGATGATGATGAAGGTTACTTCATTTGAATAAAAATGTCGACTCATTTTTTCTTATTTAGTGTTCTGCATTTTTGTGCATATAAAACTTACTGCCGTCAATAAAGGTGCCATGATTTTTCGCAAAGTACAATCAAATATGTTGTATGTTTGTATACTAAACGAGTAAATTATCCACGTTCACATCAAATTAAACGAATCGTAAGAAATTGTTGATCAGCACAAACAAAGTAAATGTTGTCAATTGACTATTGATTGTTGCTAAATTATGAAAATGGGTTAGTAAAGTAAAGTACCTTCAAACATATAGAAATACAGACACACATAGATAGGTATATGTCGTATAGGTTGTTGTATGAATGTTTTTTCGTGTCTCTGTTTTTATTATGATTACTTTGTGCACTTTAAGAAGCTCACTTTCCATTCAAACTTATAGGTAATGATGATTGCATATGTACCTATTATATTATTCGATTGAGAAATGTGACCGTGATTCTCTGCTGGTGTTGTATCTTCAATTCTTGAATGGATGCATGTATTTATTATTATTTAACATCATCGTTTAAATCAATTTTTAATAATTTTCAACTTGGTCAATGAAAATTGGCAGCATCCTTTGTATATCAATGTGTTATGTGTGTCTGTTAGATAATATGTTATACCCATAAATTAAATTGCGTCGAGACTCACAGACTTAAAGAATTCGGTTATAATTTTGTTGAATGACAAACGTTAAATATTATAATTAATTCAAGATATGACTGATGACATAGTATACTAACAGTCATTATAAGTCACTGATTAGCTTTTAATTAATGGTAAAATGTTCGCTTATTGCGCAATCTTTGTCTCAAAAGAACCAATAACAATGGCGGCAGTTGTACTGAACGTTGTATTCAGATTTGCTCTTCTGTGGATAATTTAATTTTTAGCCATTTTACCCAGTATTTTACGTTTGAGAAGGACCAAGGATAAATCATCAGAGTCAAGGGTACCGAATTACATGCACTTCGCTTACTCAAGCTTTTTTGTCACCTCAAACCAAACATTGTATGTCCGAGCATACCTGTTTTGATAGAATATGGAATTGTCAATTCCCAAAATTTTACATATTCATTTCACCTTTTTGATGATGACTTTTATGACAAGTGCGTAAATCTCACTACCATTCACCTCTTACATTTGCATTCATTCTCTAAACAAACTGCAAAAACTACACACATTTTAATTTTAGGGATATTTATAAGCAGTTACGATTCATTGCCTCGGATATCCTTGTTGGCAAATTAAGTTCACTCTTTTTAAAGGTTTTAATCCTCAAAACTCCTAAAATCTTTTTGTTTTTTCGCTAAAAGCTTGATCAGCTTTCAATTAGCGTCAATAAATGGAAGCACACGTTACCCCTTTGTATGTAATTCAACACTTTGATAAACAGGTTTTGTCTTGTGTTTATCGGCTTAATTTGTAATGACCATAATATACGCTGCACTCTGGGGATGCAAATTAAGTGTTTGATGCTCTTACCTTTTCTGAAAAAATGATTGAGAAATTATGACTTGTTGAAGCGTTAGTCTTAAGGGCGTATGGGATTGCGTAACCTGAAATGTAACACATAATAAAAAAAATACTTTGAAATCAGTCAATTGGTTTGGATATTTGAGACTTTCTTGCAGCGACACATAAATCAGTTTTGCCAGCCTTTATTACCATTTTTTGTGCGTATTGTTTTACGTGATCCGCCGTACAAGTACATGCTGGTACTGCCTGCATACCCATTTTATCTTGTCACTATAAATTAACCAATCATCAAATCAGTTAGAATTGTAGAGATGTGATTATCAAATCAATTGCTCCCCGTTACTGGAATGTATATGCATTGACCCTTATGACTAGGTAGTTTACACTTGGCATATAAAAACGTGTGTGAAATCATCAATCACAAAACGTAAATCAATATAACTAATCATGTTAACTCTTTTTATTGTGCTTATAGTTTGGAGCGTGGTGCCCCCAACTCTAACTCCTGCCTACTGAACCAGAAGCTACAAATGCTTAATTGCTGCATAGAAAAGAAAATTGCTAGAGCTCAAAAGGAAAATGAGAGAAACAGTGCTTCAGAGGATGCTGAATTTGTTGAAGCTGAAGAAGGTAAGAAGAACCTCATTCATTCATCAGAAGCATATGCCATCATATACTCTAAATCCGCTATCGAACAGCTCATAAGTTGATTCATAACAGAAAACTATGCTATGTATAGGTAACTTCTAGGTGGGCGGACAGTAGATAATTAGAACACGTCCTTTATTGTTGCATTTCTCAAGTGATAAATAAACGAAGCGATGATTTCTTAGAAAAAACGAGAAAGTGTAAAAAGTACTTGATCATCCTCATTCATGACAAACGCTGGTAAAAATATTTGGTTGAGAGAGGATATCATGTATAAGCAGTTGCCACTTTCATGTTTATTTCTTAAATGCCTGATGTTAAGTTACAACTCCCAATTGAATTATGCAATGCTCGAATATTATTGAATTGAAATATGACAATACTGATGATGCTCTCATTCTCATTTTGATAGCACTTTGTCCCGTCCGAAGGTATCATTAAACTGTTACCGAAGCAAGTTCTTTGTTCAATTGTTGTGCAAGATGCAAAAAGATGCTCGCTTTGCTACTAACCATGAATGACCAAATGGTACTCTTGTTCACATATCTGAGTAGAAATATATAATCTCAGAGGCTTCATATTGTCAAGTCAGTCACTACTTGGCTGTGCGTATGCATTGTATATCATTTTGAAAAGTCCAATCTTGTCAAATCATCTCAAGTTTCATTGACGGACACATGAGAAAGAGATCTTTTTATTATCCACTGGTTATAGCCGCACACATCATAAAAAGTGTTTCACGCATAAAATAGTGCATCTTTAGTACGGGCAATTATAACGATTGAAATTTGAAACCGAGATGTTCTGTCTAACATTTAATTGTAAAAGCTTTCACAGAAAAACAGATTGCATAAAAATGCTATATTCAGCTCTATGGATTATCAAGTAGACGCAACAGATAATTTGTACTTCATTTCGATGATTTTTTTCTTAGAATTAAAATGTAGAAGTTTATCCATCAAACATAATGGTTTCTTTTAAACTATATCGTAAGTGCCCTTGAGATAATCATTTTTAAACCTTACACTCTTATTGCAGGGAGCGATGAGGATGATGATGAATTTTTCGATTGTGATGATGAGGACACAAATGGGAATGCAAATACTGTAACGAAACTGCACAAGCCGGCAGGACGACTGAGAAAATGTGGTAGATTGCGATTGTTGAAAAGCGGAGAGCCCATGTACATTCCTATCACACAGGTTGCCCAAATAAACAAGCACGCAGAGCTTTTAATTACTCAACATTTACTTCTTTCTTGAAAGTTTTTAGTGAGCAAACCTGTATTTTTATTTATTTTCGGAAAAGGACCCTGCACCATTAACGGAGGATGTGGTTGAAGAACAGGCAAAGATACTGGTCGAGCTTGGGAATGATGCTGAAGGAACTGAAATGCGTGCCAAAATGATGAGCGCATCACTCCTCTCAGATATGGAGGCTTTCAAGGTCTGTGGTTTTATAGCCATTTCAGAGTTCAAAAAAATATTATGTATTATCTTGCATGATTTTCAAAGTTGACACGAGTAATGCTTGGTAGTAAACCATTTTTGTGCACAATCTTAATCCTCATCTTTGGCACAATTTGTGAATTGTTTCAGTAAGGTAGTGGTAACATAAGTGCTAAAAATTATGATGTAGTACCTATGTGTACCTGTAAAATATATATGTCATCCGAGCTGTATGATGATAGGGATTTGTTCGTAGGTATTTATAAGCTAACCATAATGGTGTACTTGTTAAAAATTCTTCAGGCAGCAAATCCTGGGGCACTTCTTGAAGATTTTGTAAGATGGTATTCTCCCCGTGACTGGATCGAAAGTGAAGAAACTGACAAGTTTGGAAGCAAACTGGGCGAGCTAAGTGCTCGAATGAAAGTACCTGGAAATCTATGGATTGATGTGTGGTCAACTGCTCAACCAGTTCCAGTAAGGAGACAAAAACGATTATTCGATGATACCCGTGAGGCAGAGAAGGTTAGTAGTATTACGTCCATACATAATGATAATATTTATTTAATGATTATGATGTAAGCTTATTGTAATTTTTTATTTTTATTTATTTAGGTGCTCCATTGGTTAGGTACTCGAAACTTGGGGGAAATTTGTCGTTTACTTTTCCCATGCTTAATTCACGCTGCAGCATTAAAAGTGGTTGAAGAGGCAGACAAATTACCTTTTGACTACCAGTTACCAGTGAATCTTCCCCAGCAGGTTTCTCAGCTAAGCCGTTGCTTCGGGCACATTTGTAGTAGTGCTAGCGATACCAATGCATCAAAAAACGTTGTCCTCTCTTCTCTGTCCAGATGTGAAGTAGAAATCACGCAAATTCGTTCCTTCCTTCATAAATTCCCTTCTTTAGATGTTGAAAAAATGATGGAACAGAAAAAGCTCAATAGCGAAACCTACGGATCAGAACTATTACCACGATACATTAAAATTGAGGGTGGATTTAGATCCGATATTGGTAGGACAATCAAAGAAATATTTGTAAAAGAGCAGGCTGTCAATCATCTTATCGAATCTGAGAACGAGTTCAAGTTTGGTAAGCCAAGTAAACGAGTGTTTATTCTGAAGTATATACCTCCAAAATCCGTAGCAAGTGAGTCAACGGGTTATTTATGTCTTCCACAACGCATGAGCTGCATGCTGAAAGAAGATTTGTTTCTTTCTTGTGGGACGTTTTCATTTCGTACGGATCTAGCGTAAAATTTGAATGATGATCCCAAGCCTGGCATTGAGGGTTCAATAATAAATAAAATATGAGCAAAATGCGTTCTTTTCTTTCATTTTGTAATGACTTTTGTTTATGCTTCCACTATATAATCATGTTCAGTGAAAACACTAATTCATAAATTCATATTATGTATGGTTTGAAATGTTTATCTGCTAAAGCCATGATCAATACAATTTTCTTGTTATAGTTTTACTGTAAATGTTCACGTTTTGACTTTTCCAATACATGCCTTATATAAAAACAAGTTTTTCCGCTTAGTGCGTAAGTTACAGGCTACAGTGCTTTACTACCAATACCACAAATTACGTCGCTTTATATTTTGGCACCTACCCATATCAAATTATGTATGAGATATATGTACCGTTTTATAATAATTAAACTTAATGATTATTTTGCTAATCGAATAGCATTTAGACACCAATGTATATCATGAGTTTGAATAATAAAGGCGAAATTTTAATTGAAGGGTTTATCCTCAAATTACTGTTTTCAATGAATATTTATTTGCTTAATTTTTTTTGAATGAAATTCATAGATACACATCACTGCGTCCACATGTTGATCTTGGCATAAAATGAATTCATATCGCCTTTGATCTGTCTTTGTCTCTGCCGTTTTATTTCCATAAATGGTTTTAATATTTAAATGTGCAATGAAATAAATTCGCATATTAATTTCAAATCACTTCAAACCTGCAAACAAAATGATTACCACTGATGAATTCATGCTCATTGTTGATTGGCTTCAGTTTTTAAAACCAAATCGTCTATTCATCATGCATTTGAAAAAATATCGGCAAATTTGTGTATAATGGAACGAAGGCATTTTATTTAAATCCATTTTTAATGATTTTTTCAAGAAATACAATGTACAATTTGATTTAACATTACAAGTGGTGTAAATAACCATAAACATAGTTCCATATTAATCTAAAAAGTATACAATAATATATTATGTAGAATACACGATACGAACAATATACGATGCATAGTGAAATTTGGCCGTAAATGTTTTCGTTATTTTTTTGTTGTGGTAATGTTGTTGGAGTCCGCCTCATAAACAATAATAATTATAAATTACAACAGTATATCCTTTATAATATTTTCCTGGCACTTTGTCTACTTTCAACAGTTAGCAACAAAGATAAAATAATAACAGTAAATAACATGCAAAAGGTAATGTACAATTCTTGAAAATTTCAACTATGGTACGGGCGTAGGTTTATTTTATTACCGTATCGATTACTTTTCTTCTCATTATAAACGTCGCATTTAACATACTGGAGTTAAGTCTAATATGTACAATGTGCATTTTACAATATCATATTAAGTATTACAGTATAGTCTTATGAAAGAATATATATTTTGAAAACAATTTACTTTTTATATGGCGTTTTTTAAGCATTCATCATGATAACCGATATATCTGGTCGTAATACGCTTATTATTGAAATGGCATTTTTTCCAAATTATGTTGAAATAAATAGTTAATTATATAGTTTTCATTATAAAACAATAACTTACTTTTTTTTCATTTTCCCTCTCATTTTCACGACTGATATGCACCCACTTTCACAGTCACTTGCAACCACTAAATACAACCCTATCTATAGAAAACACATACAAATAATATGACAATATTATGCAATTACGATGTTCTTATTAAATACTCACACTATAAGTTTTTAAATAATAAAATGGCAATTGTAATTGGCAAAACACTGGAGTAATAATAATACTATCCTATAGTTTTACAATAGATATAAGAATTTCATATAAGTTTTTGACATCAAGTCACAGACTTTTACACTCTGCAAAAGTGATAAAATTCTGCACGAGACACGTGTCATTATGTAACAATATATATATTGTGTGCGAAAATCTATCGCGATAATTGGCGCCATAAACTTCCCTATATTTTTTGGCGTTACAGACGTCGTACTACCCAAATGGGCTTGTGTGTGGTTCTTCTAGTTAAGTAAAATCAAAACTAGAACAGTAATTAACTGTTATGCTCATTAACAATCACAATCTTGTTCCTATAACCTACTGTACGTAGAAACTATCCCGAAACAACGATAGTTTGATTTGTATAAACTATAAAATATTGTATAATAGATATATATGCACAAGTCAGAATGGTTTATTCACAAGGCCACTGTTGCATATAATCGGTCAGGTTATTTTTTTAACGATGTACCTACTTTCATACAGGTTGACAGTGTATTTCACTGTGATAATAGGTAGTCTAAATATTTTGCGAAGTTTGGATAATTATTATACACTTTTGTTCTATCGATGCACCGGAAAAAATACAACTTTGGTGCACAATGATTTGTAGCTGTGATCTTTACCGGGGTCAATCTTGCAATGGAAAACCCCACCCTCACAACTAAGGACATTAAAATTTTAAAAGTATATTCATTAAAAGTAGAAAAAATATCGAAAGTTACAATGAGCTGGTTTCTTAAAACTAATGAAATAAAACGAGGTGCATATAAGGGCCTAAAAATATTTAACACTAACCATTTAGAAGACATCATTGCACCTTGCACGCGACGGAAAGATGAAGCTGAGGTTTGGAAAACAAAGTATAAACATAAAATCGCTGGCCAGCGGAAACAAAGAGGACAAATGGGAAGTTGAAGAGTTTAATGTTTTCCCAAAGGAAAAACGACACATTTAAAGTAAAACATCATTGTGTCATCTTTCTTCTGGAGTAAATTCGTTGTACGAAAACGGAGGTAAAAAAGACAAAGGATTTTGACAAGGAAGGTATTATTCAAAAAAAAATCTTAACTCTAAATAAATACAAAGTAAAATTAGATTCAAAGCCATTAAAACACAATTGGTGCGCTTGAGCGCATAATCCAAATGGCATGGCTTTAAACAAGTTAAGTTTTTAAAGCTGCAAACGTTTCTTTACGAATAAGCTACTCCTTCCTTGGAATTTCGCTTAATTCGTTTCCCCTTTCTCACTGACTAGAAAACTCATGTCATGACATTATCAATATGTCGCATAATAACTAAAATCGTTACTAGTTATGATCTAACGAACTAATGTACTATACATTTTACAGTTAAAATTATATTGTGCTTTAAATGCCTGTACATGACTTATCAAGAAACACAATAAGACGTTCCGAAAAAAGGTTTTCAGAACGATGAAAACATGATAAATCATTCTTCACACGCACAAATTCACGTTGTGAAAAAAAACTTCCTCACACAACAAGCCGAAAAATTACAATGCGTATTGTACATGGCACCAGAAAATGTTCAAACAATCTGATTTTCAAATCATAAATTTCAGAGAATTTAAGGATGGATTTTGAGAATGTTCCTTACAAACTAAAAGTGTGTGTGAATATTGCTCTTATCTTAAATAGTTAAAAAGATTGTCATTTCACAATTGAAGTGATCAACAACGTCAAATATGTAGTCAAAAGACAAGATTTTTAAAAGAAGAGAATTCAGTTTACATGACTTTCTTCATTTTCATCAGGTCCTCTGGTGCGCACTAACAAAAACTGAATGATGTCAATATCTTTTTTTCAAAACTTACCATTATGCAAACTTCCGGTTTACAAACTACAAAGAAAAGTAGTAAAGAACTTATTGGTTTGTTTACAATCCAAATAATATGCAAAAAAGGATCTGCATTTCACAAGAAGGAAAATATTGCACGTTGATGGCGCAATACCAAATGATTTACTTTGCGTCTAAATTATATCAGCTATTCGAGTTTAAGTTCCTACCATTATATCTATTGTATTTTGAAGTTGCGCTACAAACAATAAAGCGTTCAGTTGAATAAAGTCTAATGGTATGCTTTTTTCTGTTTCTAGAAAAAATGCAAACTTTCGACTCTTTCTGTACATAATCCAGTATAGAGCCCTTTTAAGCAGACAAATGAACTGTGTCAAAAACCTTAGCAAAAAACTACCTCACAAAAACATCTTTAAACTTAACTCCAGTCAAATTTCATGACAAAGTCTTGACTGTCGTGCATAATATTTCATCCACAAAATACAAGTTACATATCTGAATGAAAATGTCACCCAAATTTGATGACAGAAAAAAGGCCAGTAAAATCATAAATTTGGCCTCTCAGTATGCTTACTTCTAAAGCGGAGTAAATCATTGGTAAAAAGGGTTAAGTAGGATGATAAATGAGATGTAAATCAATATTTTTTAACAAATGAGAAAAAATTTTAGCACCAAAAACTCTGAGGTCAAACAACCACAAACCACATAATAATTGCAACTTATAACGAAAGTATACAATGAACACAATTTGTGAATAAAAAATGACTTGTCATTACTTTCAAAGGATAGTAATATTATATTTTAAAGTAATGGAAAGTTACAATGGGAAAAAATATTGGGTGCAGCTTGAGAAATAAATAAGTTTCGTATATACAAACATTAAATAAATAAGCATACGATTACATAAACATTTAGTTTAATGGCAGTACAGTTGCTATTTCAAAACAAACCCTTTGACAAGGCATGTAATAAATATTTTATATGCACATTCTAAAATTATGTATCAACATTGCAATGAAGTTAAACTTAACATAAAATCACTCTGCCTTGTTGAAAAACTCCTACATATTATATTTTCACGTATAGCATAGTATCCGCAGAATGTTTAAACTCTTGTGTTCCTCATGAAACAGAAATTGAAATTAAAAGCATTGGAATCCTGTAATTTATTGACAGAATTCAAAAGAAAATTTGATGAAATGAAAACCCTCCTTCAACAACCAACATTACCCCAAGATTTTAAGCCATTTTTATACATCATCGACGTATCGTGAGTTTTTTTTAAAGATGTTATCAAAAGGTGTGTTACAAAATTTCTTTAGCCTAGCTATCATGTATACTCAAGAAAAGTTTCTATCTAGAACTATATCCCTCGTACTCGTAATCGTAACTGACAGTTAAAACTGTAAAATAATGTAGGCTTTCACTATAATCTGCCTTGTAGTAAGTGTACATTTATATGTTCCATTGAAATCGCTACAGCTAGTGTGAAGAAAACTTGTAAAAAGGTGACTTTCACTTGAATCATATGAAAGGTAGTGTAAACATAAAGCTATATACTTAAATCATACCTATAACTATTTACTCAATGATAAATTAACTGAACTATACATATATGAAGTTTTATTTTGATCTCTCCTAAGGTCTGTCGTAACTGTAATAACGTTTAGGAATTTGGTTTTATTTCAATTTCATATTTTTAATGAGTTGTTTGTAGGTGAAAACAGAAATGATGTAAAATATCAACTTGAAATGAATCTCATGTTCTAATAGCGCTAATGGTTTCCTTTTAAAATATAATTACTATTTTAAGTAGTACTTTGTCTTTTGATTTTGCATTTTTTTCATTAAAAAAAAGTTTTGCGGCCTACGTGAAAACTTAAGACAACTTTGACCTGTTCCCACTTCAAATGGGATAGATATTTAGAACTTCTTCGTACGCAAAAATATGTGAATTCAAGATTCCTAAAGAAAATCTTGTGGTCCGCATTCTTTTGGCAAGGAGAATAATATTTGGATGATTTTTGTGCGTTTGAGTAAGTATATCGATGTTGATGTGATGGTTATAACTATAGTATGAATCCACAATACAAGCTTCAATTTCAGGTGTAGTTGTGAGCTATCAACCTACACACTCTACAGGTACGGAATTAGGTGATAATAGATTATTTCTGCATGCATTCAACTTTCGAGAAAATTTAGTTCAGCATTTCTTCAAAGCTGCACAATCATAATTTTATCATGACCTATATGAACATTCCTGGAAAACTCTGCTTTTTGGCAACTATGTTCCCCAAATATTTTTATCAGTTACCTACTCAATCGAATGGCCAATGTATATCTTACATAGCAGCAGAAAAGACAAGGATTTCGATTCACATGCCTTTTAATCATAAAATTGTGTTCTAAAGTAGTATCTTAAAATGGATACATTCTTATTAAATATCAGGAGGATGATTATGAATACATCTGAAATAAAAGCTTTTTTGTTCTGTTGTGTAATAGTTCATGTATGTATAGAAAGCGATTGATGTGAAAGCACTTTTAAAACTCCTTGTAAAACATATTATATGAATATAATGAAGACTATTAAACCGTTCAAGTCAAAACAGAGTAGAGAGTCATGACATGATAATGGTGACCATGAGAGGGGGAACAAACCAAAGTCATTTCTGTGCGATTTCACATTTGGCCTACAATACATTACATAATATAATAATTATTATAGAAGCGCAGCTGCTTTCGGGTACTAAAATCTCTTATAAAAAGGCTGTCAACCCGAATCCAAATGCGCGGAGAAAATAAAATAGTGTTTTTTTCTTCTTTTTTGTTTGTCTACGTTCCATTATCATTATAAATTTTTTATCTTATAAAACACATAATGTAATAATCATCATGTCAGGAGCTGGAGAAATAGGATAGCCAGGGATAAGTTGATTAGCACCACTAAGACCATAAGCTTTTGACGTGACAACCAATTCTGCAAGAGAAAGAGAAAAAAAATTATCCAGTAAGAAGAACTGTGCAAGAAGGAGAAAGCAATCATGAGTAAAGCCCTTCGTCTTTTCCTGTCTTACCTTAACATTTGGATTGAGCAAGTACAAAAGTGGATTGGCTTTGTATCTTTCTGCCTCCTCCTGCATTCTATGAAGTTCTTGTCTCCTAGCGGACCCAAGAGCTGCCAGTTCTTCACGTGGGATTCCTGGCGTTGCTCTGGGAAGAGTTACCGCATCCGGAAGACTCTTTTTCCGCTGTGGAACGGCAGCACCGCCTCCTCCTCCTCCACCACCTCCGGATATCTGTTAATGTGACACAGGCACACAATTTATGTATAGCTATTATAACAAAACGACACTTGAGAACTGGATTGCACACACTGATCTCATTGCCTTGTGACAGAGGATATATATGGACAGTGTATTTTATGTCAAACAGAATTCTCTGTCCTTCACAATGTACATACATACCTGATTCATGAAGATTTGAAAATCTTCGTAACTATATGATCTGTGCATGGTGGGCATGCTATTGCAAGTGTAGTTCTCAGAGTACCGACCAGACCAACGCAACAGTAACTTTAGGATGATAGGTAAATCAGAGTGACGGGAAAATTTATGGTTAGATAATAGCTTCGATCTCTCTTTGTGTATACTGGAAGCTTAACATTTAATGAACTTTTAGAGTTGCAATGTAGGAAAACGCTGCACAAGCTTCCTTATAACTGCGCATGTATAAAGTCTGATAAACTTCAAGGTTTTGGAATAGGTATTCAAAATTTCCTAGAGTATCTTCAATCTTTGTATCTGCCTACAATAATTACATGCTACGTAATATACTGTGCTAGTAAAAAGTGGGAACAACATCTCTCTTGAGTCATATTCATAAATGGCGTTCAGTATTTATACTATATAATTTGCACATATTATGCAACTCTTTATATCTTCGGTATGCTTTCCTTTCGCAATTATACCAGCTTTACTCTAGAATATATGCTAGTTTTTAGCATAAAGCGTTTCATTTGCGGAAAAATACACATCGACATTTGGCAGCGTTAGTGGTGCTACTAGACACTATCTAATCTCACCACACATTATTATTTTCTCGTGTTTTCTTCTCACTGGCTTTTGTGTTTCTAATAAAAAATATTCTTGGCTCCAACTGCATCGTCATAAGTTTCATGATGCGTCAGTCAATACGTTTTTCACCGTGCTTTTTTGTTGCTTTCCACAGATTTTTAAAAATGGGCAAGCATCGAAAGAAAGAAAAGGTTTTTACACAAAATCCAATTTTTAAAACAATTTATAGGATTCTCTATTTTAACAACAATTATAGTAAACAAGCGCATCATTTCAGCAGGATCTGTCTTGCCCAGATAGCTTCATACATATTCAAAATAACTGCTTGAAGGAATTTCTCCTTGGATTAAATGTACCAGGATTATAAAATCCGTGTCTTAGTTCTCATAAAGTCAAGTATTTCAATCAATTTGTTTACTTTTTATGTTTTTAAAAATCTGATTAAATTGTTCCAAGTGCAAGCACATTTTACTCGGATTTTTTAACTATAGGTATTCTTCTTTCATTACAAGGACGAACTCTTTCAGTTTGCAGAAGTGAGCAAGAAACGGATGGATGATTAGCAGGTTAAAAGCGTTGGAATTAGGAGTGCCTATAAGTATCTATCAAGAGTATGTAGAAGATTCAGTAAACTAGAATGACTAATGAATCCGTAGGTAGACGATTATTTGTTCGGGAAAGAAATGTCTATCTCCGTATCAATTCTGAAAGCATTGCCAAATTTTGGTTATCCACATTTCTCCCATGCACAGTATGCGTATCCATTGCACTTTGTAATCGGAAAAGTGTGTCTCTTTTAATCTATATTTCGAATGATAAGCTTCCCGACAATATATTATCATTAGCAAATAGAGTGACGTTACGTTTAGCAAACTTTCAAAAGATCCTGTAAGATTGTTTCAGCAAATTCTTCTGCAAGCAGTTTTACATCCGTTAGCATGCAATTATTTTTCAATATGTCTATCCCAACAAGCTTTCTCAGCCAAGCTGTGAATTACTCATTAGACTAGACTACACATCACACATCTCATAGTGGTTCATGTGAACTTTAAAATTGAGAAGCTAGCACGAGCACCAGAATGAAAATGTCGAGCTCCATGTCTTGTAAAAAATCCTTTCATTACTCGAAAATCTTAGGAATATCATCATAATCAATATTACATGACAAGACACTTCATCAACTATACATAGAGTATATTATGCTCTGAGAGAATGGAAGGTGAGAATTCAAATTTTCTGTTTGTGTACCCAGTACCCACCCAAATAAACATGGTACATTCAGAGAAATGGCATAAAAAGTTGCTCATGATGACGTGTGTTCCGATTTTAAAACCTATCTTCTCCACAATTATAACTTTACGCCCTGGTCTTGAAATAGTAATACTTGGTATCACATTAACATGTTCATTGATAAAAATGGGAAAAGTGAAGTTTCTCGATGCGTGACATACGCTAACGTAAACACTTCACACACTCCTTTATACATGATGTCATATAAAATATATTTTTGCAGAGAAGTAAGTAGATCCATAATGTATAAAAGTATAGGAGCGTGTGTGTGCAGAAAAACACATTTTTTCTCAACAAGAGCATCGATACAAAAACACACTGGGATAAACGAAGTTATAAATAGGCTGGTCGTGGCAAAACATTTAGTCAGCAGAAAGAATGATTCCTTTCCATTCATGGCTTTGTTTCAGAGAGAAATATGTGATGAGCAGTTTAGATTTGCATTGTTAGGGGGAATGACGTAAGCGGATATGATGCAAATGCTCAGAGCCAGAAATCTGTATTGTTCTTGACATTTATAGGAAATTCAAGTGTTGATTCACAATTCCAGTATAGATCTTTTGATATATATGATGGTAATAATAATTACGTTAAAAAGCCCATAAATGAACTGACCTTAGGCATTGGAGTAGGTTTCGGTACAGCTGCCTCTGGTTTTAGGAACAAGGACTCAGTACGCTTAGGGGAAGAATATGGAACAGTAGGAATATCTTGAGCGAAGCCGCCTCTATGTCGTAAAGTCGCATCTTCTATAGACGTCGCACCACCACTCACATTCACACTCTCATTCATACCAAAATCTGGACTCGCGAATCTGGAGGGAGTTTCGCCCCGGCGTGGTGCAGGTGTGGTTTCCATTTGAAGGAAGGCATCAAGTGCTGGGTTGCTAGCTCCTCTGGGTCCCATTGGCGCCATAGG
>JAQIXX010001221.1:0-36880 GCA_034700605.1 Willowsia nigromaculata
CTCCATCGTTCAAAATCCTGTTGGATGCTTTGTTGCTCCCGTATCCTTTCTTCCTATTTTTTCGTTTTGGTCGAAGAGTGTCTGGTTCTGGAGGGGGAGGCACTCTGTTGACTGGTGTGACTGGTCTAACAATGTTTCCACTTGTTCCACCACCACCACCATCTGTTGCACTCACTCCAACGGTTTCAGTAGTCTCCACTCTCTCCAATGACAGTTGTCGTTTCCTCTTGATATTTCCCAGAGCGCTGGTTGGCGTTTCAGCCGTGGAGCTACTACCAGTGCTAGTAGCATCAATATTATTTGTAACAATGACTGGTGATTGAATTAAGTCACTCGGCTCGGAAAAAACATAGACTTGGCCGATAGTTGCGTGTGACTCGACGAGAGTGCCAGTAGTTGGCTTTTGCTGTTGCATAGAAAGTGGTGGAGGGGATTGCGGACGGTTGGAAGACTGTTGCTCTTCCCCTTGCTGCTGTACGATAACCAATGGCTTAAAATACTTTTTGATATTCGCGGACCCAGTCGAATTGGACAGATTATGGGCGTTTCTGGAAGACAATGATTTCTTGGGAGGCACTGAAATATGTGTGATAGTTGGAGTTGAAGGAGGAGGAGGAGGGGGTTGGTGAATTTGGACAGTGACAGGTGCAGCTGTTGCAGAAGAGTTCGAGTTGTTCGTAGACTGGTAGTATGGCTGTGGTGGGGAAAGCTGAGAAGATGAAGATGGAATAACGGCGACAACGGAGATTGGAATCTGATTTTTGCCGGGGGTGGAAATAGTTGCAGTTGTAGATGACTGAGAAGGTGGGGGTGGTGGTGGCGGAGGAGGCAGTAAGATTTTGGATGGGGGAGGGGCAGGAGGAGATAGCATGGCTTGTTGCTGGGTTGGCTTGCTCTTTTTTGAGATTATCAATTGACTTTGGCTCAAATTAGTTGGTGATGTCGGAGAGCTTTGAGATTGGGGTGGAGGTGGAGGAGGAAGTGGAGGGGGTAGATTATGCGGAGACAGCTTATTGTTACCGTTTGGCGAAGAAGTTGTAGGGCTGTGGGGAAGAATGTATTGTTGATGGTGCTGAACGGTTATCGGGGCAGTTACTGTAATGGACGAAGAAGACGGTGGCTGTTGAATGTGTTGCAAATGGATTTGCTGATGCGGTGGCGGACTGTTATGATAAGCATGCTGTTGGTGAGATGGCTGATGATGAACGTGAATAGGGTGATGAATAGATGAGGTATGCGCTGGCGCAGGTGAAGAGGGCTGCTTGATGAGAAGAGCATGCTGCTGGTGATGGTAGGACAACTGCTGACCGGATATCATTGGAGGAGTTGATATAGGTCGAGGTGGATGCTCTGGTGGAGGTAATGAAGAAATGCGGATGCGATGTTGGCCCAGTACCGTGCTCGGAGATGAACTTATCGGTGGAGTTGACGTTGACCCTGGATGCCCGTAAGCTGCTCGAGCCTGTTGTTCAGCATGGTGTTGCTGGGCTTCTAGTGCTGCAGCATTTCCTGCAGCGGCTGCAGCTGCTGCTGCGGCCAACTCGGCACCAGTGTATTTGGGAGCATTACCTGCAACATTGGCCAAAAGACAAAGAGTGGCAGAAATCTCTTCGACTTCCTCTAAGTCGTGGATGTGCTTGAAGAGGAAGGAGTTTTTATTGAGGAGTTCCACCCCTGTCATAACAAAGTCAGACAAAAAAGTTCGGAAAACATGCCCAACAATGCTGGCTTAGTTAAGCAAAGTAAAAGCAATACGGAAGCCTTCAAAACAAGCAAGTTATGAAGTTGTTATAATATAAGCATTATCATGTTATGTTGCAACCTTGCAACTACTGCAATTAAATGCACATACATACATGCTTCTGCACAGTGCAAATGCATTTATCATCAATTTCTGATGATCCCAGTGAATTGAATTGTAGATCACAAAACGGATCGATTGTGTTATGCTTTTGACATTTTTTGACAAGTTACATCACACAGATCTATACCACGTTACGCGTACCCAAATAAAAGTCCTTGCACATCATTTCACTTTGGTACTTTAAATTTTAAAGCCATAACACAAAATGATGATGACATTATCGCACCCTTCTCATTATAAAAAAATGATTGATGCGCAGACAAGTAAGTAAACATAGTGTCAATGGTCCACAGATGAATAAAAAGCTTTGTCCCTTTTTGTGTAAACGAAAATGCTTACTAGGCAAATCCTATATGTTTTTTCACTCTTATCTTTGACCAATTGCTACAAATGCTACACATATTATTTCATCGTCCCATGCACATAGACGAAAGGGTTAGTAAGGTTCTCTGATGTAACATGAAATTAATATTTGACTTGTCAATAAGTTCATACATTTTACTCAACATTTGTCAGCACTCTGAGCATATTTTTATTCTTTTCATATTCAAGTGCATAATATAAAAGTGATCGTTTCCACTTGAGATGTAGCTATGCCTTGTAATTGTAAGTTCATGATCATCACATATAGCATTGGTATTATGCATTATTATTATGCACCTAATCCAAACCGACAAGTGTGAATGTGAGGAAAAAGAGCAGAGAAGTTCTCTTAGAATACCCACTCATTCGACGATTGTTATGCTGCATAAAATTCAACATGAGTTGTATGAAACATGTGCTTTCTAGTACACATTTAGGTACGAGCACATATGATCAAAGATAAAACTAATTTTCTACTCTTGAGAATCAGTAGTGGGTAGCGGAAGGAAATGGGAAGTCAGAGAGAGAGAGAAAAAAAACTTTTTTAAAGCTGATTAAAATTCCCTGTGAATCATTTAAACTGTGATGTTTGGATCAAGTGTCACCACTGACAAATCTCTTTGTCTCATAATCACCCACACATCAAATTATTGTGTGATTTGTACCTTAAAATTGTGTCATTTTCTCAATTCATGCTGTTATTCCCAACTTGCAAGTGATTTATGCAGCCTACGTGTAAAGGTTGGAATTCTCCACACAAACTAGTTTGTTAACGTGTTTGAAAATATCCACAATCGGCTTCCAGTAATTTTGGCAAATTAGGTATGAAAAAATCTATTTACTATTATGTGTGAGTGCGTATGTGCATTAACGTAAAAAGGGAACTTATCGCTTATCTACCTAACTACATATATATTTTCGTTTGAAAACCATAATAATATTATCTCTGATCGTCATCAATTTTACTTGGTAGAGCAAATAGGTGCATAGTCCTTCACGTTATGTTCTAGTAGTGTTTAGTAATCAATAGCTGATACTCTTATGGAATGGAAAACGTTTACTATTTAAATCTTCATTTATCATGTTTTTGCTACCTGTCACATTATCCTTAAACGTAATTCATGCAACCATATAAAAAAAACTCCACATGGCTTGCCTGAAACGGTCAACTTGTTAAGTAGCTCAGTGTTTGCCTAATTTTAAAGGTAATGATGATTTTCTATAATTATATTTAACAGTATCTATGATTTTTTTCTGGAGTTACTGTACCTTATCACAATTTTTTTTACACTAGTTGACTTCTGTGGTTGTGTGTGCATTTTCTATGCAAGCTGATTATTATGTGCATATGAAAAACACAAGAGAAAAAGTCACATGAACTCTTCATTACATTTTTTTCTTCCTATTTACTACTCCCATCAATGCCCATAATCACAATCACACTTACACACAGACAGGGAGAAAAAGTGGAAAATATTTTTCTCTAATAATATGATAAAGTGAGCGGATTCAATTCCAATTCCAAATTGAAACGTTTAGGGAAAATGGGGAAATGCTAGCCTACCCCAAAGCACATGTTACGGGAAATAGGGATCCCACCGCAAGATATATATATCCTCGCGAAATACAATGAGCATCGAGATCAGCCATAAGCCCAACTAAATTGTATGTAGAAAACTCATCGAAACGGCGTTCTCCCCATAAACGGACCTTATATTTATGCTTTAGTGAGTTGTAGCAGTAGTGTGCATACCACTGAAAACACTTTTTTCTCTCTGATAATATTATATGCGTACATTATTATTATCATCATTACTTATTATTATTGATGCTCCTCTTCGTCTTTTTCGTCTTCTTCTTGAATAATATATGGTAGGTATATATGGACATAAAATAATGTGCATTTACTTTACTCTCCGGTGTGCTTCAAATCCCTATATTTTTTACGAATACATATCGACCAACCGAAATTATCATTGGCTTGGCTTGGTTTCGCTGTGGCTTCTTCTTCAATTGTCATCTCGCACTGACTAAATGCAGTGTTACATTAACAAGTTAAATAGGGAAAAATCTCCTTTTCTGTATACTGCATGGGAGATGTTGATGTGATGATATAATGAGAAAGACAACAAAGGGATAGGAACATGCCAATGCATATAAAAAGGTACCTATAGATGTTCGTGTTTTTCTAAGGTGCCCAACTAATAGTTTATTTTTGGACCGCGCAAACGAATAAGAAAAAAATCTGAGATTTACTCTAACTACTAATTTTTCATTTTTTTGCTTCTCTTCTGAAACTGAAACTCACGCAAAACAAATAATGTAGGTGACTAAAAAGTTTCGAAATTGAAAACCTTCCATAACAGTGTGTGTGGTCTCTCGGTCAAATGATGTGTAGGGATATTATGGAAGATGGAAATAATGAGATCACTGAAGTAACCATACATGCACTGACTATCAAGATAGACACAGAGTCCACTTTAGGTCTGCACAGCGCACTTGAAACTTTTTCATGAAAGTCTATGAAAATTCACTACACACTTGTTAATCACAATTTTAGCAGCAACTACAGCACTTTACAAGAAGGCATAAACAGCTTTTTAAAAATAAGAATTTAATAAAATCTTACCGAAAGTCTTGTGGATCCATTCCGTGATGATATGAATTTCTGCCAGGACGAATTTATTCTCTTTGCTGAAAGCATCCACTTTGCTCTTCAACATTTTGAACCCATCCTCCAGGATGTTCAGCCTTTCTGTATTCGCAGCCAAGTGATCCTGTAGTGGAATGCTCATGATGATGATGATGAGAATGTGAGCCCTTTGTTGCCTATGTCGGTCCTATGCTTGATAGTGTCCCTTTAAATCCTCCAAGTCCGGTTCCCCCTTCTGGCCCTTTAATTTTTAAATGTCGAGAGGAAAAAGGAGGCAAAATTTCTGATGAGTATATCTCAGGAACGACAACACCCACACTGACAAAATTTTCAGTGAAGATAGCCTACCTACTGACAATTCCTGTCGAAACCTGTTCCCCTGTCCCTACCGACAGTACCTACGACAAATCCTGTCTGACATATTATAATACTGACAGATTCCCTGAGTAACGAGTATGCAGTATGCAGATAGCCTGACTTGTCAATCCATTCTGCAGGAGCGAAAAGCTCTCTGAGTGTAGAAAACATGAGCTGCGAGAGAAAAATTGTCAGTTACCGGAATAAAATTCAATTTCATAGCTCTGTTAACACTACCAGCATCCTTCTCGAGCTTGGATTGGCTCCCGTCAGAAGCATCGACATCAAGATTTGCTAGTGTGAATCCTCTAAATATTATCATTTGAATACTGACAATGATAATGGCGAATTTAGCAGGGTTGCAGCTATTGTGTCGGTGGAAGGAGAATGGAAGAGGCACGACAACGAGCCATGATAACGTTGTTATGTATCATGAAAACAAGATTCGCCCACTCATGAGCTGTGCTAATCTTCCCATATAAAACGCTGCGATTACGCTTTGCATGTTCAAAACGCGTAAAGAAACGAGTTGAAGCTGATCCCCCATCAAAATTGTTAGCAAGGACAGACTAGAGAGAAGACAAGTAGTTTTTTTTTCAAAGAGAATGGACCAGAATACAATGCAATGCGAAAGCACGCAGGAGCATTGGCAAAGTGAGCAACAGGCGGATCAACTTTCTGTGGTGGAGGTGGTCGGGATGATGACGATTGTGTGTGGATCCGCATACGTTCTTGTATTAATAAAAAAGTACGTACTTACATATTAACTAGTTGCATTTTTATATACAAGCGTCGTTTTCTCTCCTTCACCTTCATTCCTTTCTAAAGTCAGGGGAAGATACATACAATGATGATCTTTTATACCTGCTAATGAATAATGTGAATATGTGTTGCTGTATCTTTGCATGCAAAAATCCTCGCTGTATAGCGTTTTCGTTGACTATTGCATTAACGTTAGTCACTCTCTCTCGTTTTGTATGTTCCTTGGCCTTTCAGTGACCAAAAATTCCCAATTTTTTGGAAACCAACTTTTCCATATTTTTGGTGAAATTTCTAGCATTTTTTGAGATCGATTGGTAGAGGAAAATCAGGAGCGAAAAGCTGAGTAAAAGATTTACGAAAAGTAAGAAGCCTTCTTTTCTAGATTTGAAAACGAAAATTAATTCATTTTGCGTGCAACTTTACTTAGGCATATAGTAAGCGTTTACGGGTATTGTTATCACAGCTAGCATTATTACAGCAGTTACTGCATCTCTCCCTTTTGCATCGCATAGTCTTATCCTATCTTGCGTTTTTTCTTGGGAGAATATAAAGATGTTGTTGCATAAAAAGTGTGAGTGAGCTAGTGCCATAAGCACACAATATCGATGAGTAAGGTGGATTCACTGATTGTTTTCTGCTCTTTTCATTTCTCTCTACATCATACAATTTTATATATTTTTCAGTAGTTGTATTATATATTCATACTTCATGTCATATATATTTCTCTGGGGGTATATTATCAGTGTTATATATAAATATGTATATTTTTCTTATTTTAGCCGTCGACGTGTGGTGGGGGCATGATTGTGCGCGGAAAAAATATCGCCGCGCACAAACATTTTTTAACACACAGCAGCAACACCACTATCTCCTTCCACCAGCAAACCTCTACTCCTGCACCATCGGCAACAACAACAACACTTCAAAAATCTACTACAACAGCATTCTTCTAAAAATTATTTTTCTACACAGAACTAACACGGGTAACACACACTTACACACTTTATCATCATCATCGTCATCGCCGCCGACATCGTCGTCGTCAGCATATTTTCATATAAACTGAACCAGCAAAGCAAAAAGACACCACACACACACGGAAAATAATGAAAAGCTCATGAAGAAAACCCTTTTTCGAAAGAATTTTGTATACATCAGCAACAATAATTCATTTCCTTTTTCTACGCAGAAAAAGCAAACTTCCCGTTTTTGCAGCGTCTCACACGCACACGCAAAAAAAAAGATATCGGGATCAGAAAGATAGGACTTTTCTTCAGAAAATTGTATCTCAACTCATAGTCTAGAATTTCAATTTTATCCTAACAATCAACTCTGTACATTATGCATGAACTTGAGTGATTCTTTTGAATAATGAAGAAAACAGAGTCGTAAACTTGACTTTGGCACAACGACCATGATTGTGGCGATGATGATGATGCTTATTATATTATGTCTTTTGGGCTAGACATTGAACTTGTACCTATTTTGCGGGTATGCGACTTATCTAAATGAAACCGGACTAAAAAAAATACTATCAAAGCAGCAGCAACTCTCATCATGATTTTCCTCCACCTTCACCCTTGTGCCTACGTATGAAAATTGATTCAAGTCGGAATCAAATTGTGATTTGAGCGATGATGGTGTGCTTATACTGATAGAGTATCAGCAAGGAAGCAGCAGCACAGCTCTTTGGATAGATTAAGTGGATATAATAATAAAAAAAGTGCTCCTCATCTCTTATCCAAATCTACTAATGAGCCAAAAAATTAGATTAGTTAAATGAAAAGAATGTCTGCAAAGAGAGGAGAGACAGTGAGAAAAAGAGATGCAGTGATGCTGTTACCAGCGGTAGTAGGAATCGCAGTAGTAGCTCAAAACTAAATATGATGCATATTGCAATTGCATAATATGTGCTGTTTTTGTTGTTGGTGGTGGTGCTATGCTGGTATAGGAGATTCAGATAGTAAAGGTGTACTAAACAGAGTAAAGTAAGTTGTAGTAGTGGAGGTGTTTACTCTTCTTTTTATATTTACTTTACTCGTCTTCGTCTTCATAGTCTCTCTCTCAGTCTGCGCAACTGAAATACTCAAAAATAAGTTTTTGTTTCCTTTTCCCCCTAATAATAACTTCTTTTTTTCATTTTCACAACGTCCCTTAATACATATAATAAATGTTTAACATTTTTGTCTTTAACAAAGAAATGCAGCAGTGGCAGCCAAAATGAGACTCTAAAAGTGTTTTTAGAGCTGTGCTATGAGTGAACTTGTAGTTGTCACATTGCTAAAATTAGTATGGATATTTTAAAATTCGGATGTTTGTGACTGAAATGAAATGAGACGGAGGACCAAGCGGAAGTTGGACCGCTGGAACTTGATGATAGTTATGATGATGATGAGACTGTTATTGCAACAATGAGAGGATTTTTAGCAGTATGATGGAAAGGAGCATTAGGTATTGAATGTATGTATGTGGAGAAATTAACGATGAGAGTGTTGATGGGATTTTTGCAAATTATGAAATCATAATATGAGTTATTTCTGCTTTTTAAAAGTTTTGCTGCAATACCACCACAGTCATGATTTTTATTGTAATGTCTACCATGAAACCTTATGATTTTGCTGTGATATATTAGATTACAGTTACAACTTTGCTTTCCTGACCCCAGTTCTATTTGACTAATGATTTTGTGTAGGTAGCTATTTCTCTGGTGTGAATGTGGAAACAAAGACGGTGATAAGCCCAAGCTTATAAGTGCCTAACTATTCATGATGACGGATGCTGCAGCAATAGGGATTGTCTATTGTGTATGCAGGAGGATGAGACACAAGAGGAAAAATTCAGTGGGGATTTTGTCATGTCATGAAAAAAATATGGAAATGAAACGAACGAAATCGGAAGTTGCGGTAGTGGATGACGATGACAATTGTTACTACTGCAGTTGATAATGGAAAAGAAGAAAATGAGAACAATTTTGATACGGATTAGACCCTGGGAAGGGAATGGCTAATGCATGTATGCATTTCATTATGATTGTGGTATAGTGCATATATTAATATCATGATTTACAATAAAAATGCACATTTTTGCATGAATTTGAAAATGATGCATGTTTATGCTCATGTTTTTTCTACTTTTAGAGAAAATGGATAGATTCTGAGAGAAATTGAAGCAGGATAAAAATTCAAAAGTGTCAGACTTACCGAATTTGAAGAAGTTCTCCTCAATGCAAAAGTGGTGGTTGACGGCGGCTGGTGATGATGTCGGATTGCCCTTGGCCTTGACTTTCAGAGTAAACTCGAACCGCTTTCAGATATTTACAGCCAAATCTCCAGCAAAAAGGGATGAAGGTGATGGTGACTTTTGTGTTTGATGTTAATTTCAGGCTCTTCTTCTCCAACTGGACTCTGGGGCATTGTATACTGTTATGCGTATGCAATGCACCAGCAATAGTAGATGGAGTCTATAAATTTCTCTCCACCACCCTGTGAAAAGCAACAATGCAAAAATGTATAAGTCTCCATGCAAAATATGAAATGCAACGGAAAAGCCAACGGTGAGAAAAATGATTCATTTTCCAACACCACTACTTTTCCCTCCAATCCACCTCGTCTTCTAAATGAACAAAGCCAATAATGAGCCTACTACTCCGTTTTATTGATTCTTATGAATTAAAATGAAATTAGGAGCAAAAGAGAGTTGAGAAATTATAAATCTCAGTTGAAGCATTTTATGCATTAATTTTACCCAAAAAAGACTAAAAGCTGTTGGAAAAAAAGCCTATGAGAAATCATAGACATCCGTGAACATCCTTTTTTAGCCTCTTGTTGTTCTCAAAGTCACAAGAGTATGCATCAGTAGCGTTATAATAATGATGAAAAGTGTGTAAGTCTGTTCATTATGCAAAGATAGTCGCCTATAGCGTTGTCGTCCAAAACATATATGTTATTATTCTTATAGTACCTGAACAGAAATTAATAGTGGTTTAAGACAGGAAACTTATCAATCAAAAAGGGTCACCTCTTTCTCATTTTCGTCATCTCAAGTGCCTAGAAATATTTTTCTCAGCTAGAAATATAATTAGCAGACTAGGTAGTCGCAATTTTACTCTATTTTCATAAATTTTGGAAAGGAAATAGCGAAATGTTTTGGAGTTTTGAAAAAGATAGTCGCTGGGAATTATCTTAATATTTCTATGCTTCTCTTTTTTTGGTTTGCGTCTTATGACGAAGCTGTTGAGGATGGTGGTGATGATGATGATATTGATGATTAGCTTTAGCTTGAGCGCAGTAGAAAATGGTAGTACTGGTATATTTTAACAATTTGGTGGTGGTGGTGATGGTATTAAAGTGTACAAAGTAAAAAAGTAAGTTGGAGGTAAGAAAGGTAGGAAAGAGGTGGAATATAAAAAATATATATGTACGTTACTTACTTTATATGATGGCGATGATGGTACGTTAGTAGAACTACGTTCTCGCTCTTTTTTGAGGTTCTCTTCTCTCTGGTTGGCTGGCTCGTTTGTCGACGACGCTTTCGACTTGGTTCTTATTGTAAATGTTCTTGAATTCTTTTTCGTCTCTCCTCTCGTCCTGTCCTTTTTGCGTTGAACTGAACGTAGCACAGTGAATAATAATAAAAAATGGGGAAAAAATTATACTGAGACTGAAGCTAACTAACTACGACTACTTTTGGATGGTGGTGTCGGTCCGTCGGTGGTGGCGATGATGCTGTTGTTGAGCTTGCGATGCCTGTTGTGGTTCTGAGAGAGAGGATGAGGGTCGGAGTTCTGCCTTCCATCCAAGAAGAAGACGAAGTACAAGAAATACAAAGATTTTTGCTATATAATAATGCAATATTGGATTATTATGATTATTTGCCCTATACTATACCATATTGGATATAATGTAAAAAAAGCCAGAGAGAACAAGGAACACGAAGGAGGAGAAGGAGGGATATACCTCTTTTATGGTGGAATGAATGTATTCAGCAGTAAAGATAAGTATAAAATGATGCCTTTATTTTTCTCTCTCTCGCACTCGCGATTTTAATACATACAGCAGGAATGAAGCCACAACGAGAACTGAGTAATGTTACATGAAGGAGATGGGGAATTTATAATGCTGGCTGGGGCACTACCACTAACTGCGATATATACGACGAGCGTTGAGGATGATATGGTGGAGATGGTGGGATAAGAACAAAAACTGGGAGCCAAACCACCAGACAAACATTTCCTTTTACATGCAAAGAGCAACGATCCACAATGGAACGGAGGTGATCATTGGTCCTGCGTCGGCAGCATGTCGTAGGTCACTTGTGCCAGGTTCGTGTTCGGCTGTGAAGGAATCAGGATTCCATTATATTTCCTATGGTGTTCTCGTGAAGCCATGTCGATGAAATAAAGTTACGGGAAAACGAGCCGCCGCAATGTTTGCGCGGATCTCATCGACAAGGGATTAGTATACCTGTTACGGGAAACGCCTTCACTGTACCGACGAGTATACCTGTCTTAAGCGCTTCATATGTTCCAAGGGGTTACACCGGTAGACCACCAACCACCAGACGAGCGCTTCCATCAACCAACCACTGTACCATACCATCTCACCAGTTTTACTATATGTAACGTATACATTACATTAGAAATCTTACGTTAGCAGTGAAAAATGCCATGCAAGTTAACATTAACTAACGTCCATCAACATTTCATTTTGCTTAGGCAATTTATAAAGCCGTACTACATTACACTACTCCCTGCCACCGGGTATACTTCTTCTTCTCGTCATTTCACCATGGCCCTCAAGTCCCCTCTGGAAATCATCATTTTCATCGGATTCTCCTCGAAATTCTCTACAAAAGGACAGGTCGGTTGTCCCACTCCCCTCTCGGGATCCACCATTTTCCCTCCGTTGGTTGTGGGAATACCAGCGGTGGTGCCTGCCACTGTTGTTGGACGCGGTGGTGGAGGTGGCCATGATGTTCATGTTGGCGGTAATCGCCTTGGGGAATATACGAGGGGGATCTGCACCAATATCAGTTAGCATCAGTTTTTTTCCCTTGTCTTCTCTTAACATAACGTGGAGTTACCTAACTATGATGTCTATGTATTTTCAGAGACTTCACTAGTACATTATTATTATGGAGTCGGGAGTATGACCGAGACGATACCGCGAGGAGAGGAGAGACGACCGACAACCTAGCCACGTTAACTGTGGGTTTTTCTTCCATTATATTTTGCAGTACTAATGTACATTGTGGATATGCGAATTGAAAAATGTTAATGATCCTTTTTTCCTTCTTCTCATCATCCTAGAGTCCCCACCATTTACAAAAAGATCCAAACCTCCTTGTTCAAAACGGCGGCAGAGGAGATGAGGAGAGTAGCGGATGACCACTGGGTTTGAGACATTCGAACATGACGATCATGATGGTGGTGAAGAAGATGGAGTGAAGCCTGCCTCTAGCTACAACAAACAGCGTATTTACAATCCATACAATGCCATATCGAAAAATACATGTAACCGACTGGTGCTTAACATGAACATGATCCCCCAGAGATGAGGATGGTGGTGGTAGAGGAGATGATCATGATGATGATTATAGTTAATACTAGACAAGTAAAATACACAGTGCATTTTTTTCTCTTATTTTTTATATATATGTATTTATTATATATTATTTTGCTCATTGTAACATCTCATGTATAAGAAAACAACTAACTTTATAACGTAATGTTGTTCTTGTTCAGTTATTGCTGGGGTTCAGTTCATCTCCCCATCATGGAAGCAAATCATCATGGTGGTGATGGCAAACGAACATGTTTGAAGATGAAGGTGGTGCGGTGGTGGTGGTGGTGGGGGAACAGGCAGGCACGGACGCGGAGGACAATAATATCAAGAGAGGAGTCTACATTTTCGCTAGTGGTGGTTGTAGTAGTACTACTGGTTGTAGTGGAAAGAGAGAGATGTGTGCATTATTATTATGATTATAACAGCTACATCTATCCTGTTTGTACTATTATGTAGTACTAACTAACTTTTATAGAAGACGAAGAAGGAGTTTTAAGACTTGAAAAAAGAAGAACAAGTTAAAAAAGACGAGAAAAAATAACGACGGTGAATGATGATGATGAAGGAGAGGAGAAGGTGCCTAACTGACTTTTCTTGAGAGCCTGACTAGTAGTACTTATAGTTAGTACTTTGCCTTCTTCTTCTTCTTCTTGCTGTAAAATTTTTATAATTTTTTCTCTCTTCTTATTCTCCTTCTCCGTCTTGTTGCTGTTATATTCAATGGTTTGAAAGCAAACGAGCAAAAGGAACAAGCGTTGTTGATGAGGATGAAGATGAGGTTGATAAAATGTATAAAAATAATAAAAAGTATGCCATGAAGCCATATGAAGCCATGCTGCTGTTAGTAATTTTTTTAGCATTGTAAGGTAGAAAGAAAGAAGGTGGTTTTTGGGAGTACAAGAGATAGTTGCAGTAGTAGCAAGTATGTTGGTAGCAGTAGTTAAAAAGTTGGATTTAACAGTAGTACTCATGGTGGCACTGGTATTAGTGGAGTGCCTGAAAAATAATAATAACAATAATAAAGTACTGTACGAAAAATTCCTCTCTTTTTCATCTTTTTCTTTTTTCGTACTTTACTGACAACAAACGATAATAATGCTATCTACTCGGGTATGGATGGATCCAATCGAATGGGAATGATGATTATGTGATGGCGCTGGCGGATGCTTTTTTTGGTTGTGTGGTATCATCATCAGTATCATCGGCATAATATGTACAACAGAAAGTTTAGTAGTTTTATGTTTAGGAGGATTATCAAGAGTGTAAAGTGTAATACTAATATTATAACGATAGAATAGAACATGTTGAAAAAATGTAATGTATATAGAGCCCTCCTAAAAACGGAGATGGTTAGTAAAACTGTTTTGAACAAATCAACCAACCAACCGACAGATGAAAATTATGTGTGTGGAGTTGTAATAAGTTACAGTTTCCACAAATAGGCAACGCTAAAACAAAACTGCCAAGTGCGAGGCAGGTGAGAGAGAAGAGGCGAAAAGTTTGTTTTACGTGTAAATGGCAAAAGAAAGGAAAAAGACGCACACAAACACACACACAATTTTCCGACCTAATGTAACATGTACACAAGTCATAAATACACATGGTCATAAAAATATTATGTCTGAATGAGTACGTAATATGGACGATGATGATTCAGTCAGTCATTCAGTGAGCAGTTGGGAAAAAATTATTGATTGATTGATTTGTAGCAATAGGTAAATATTTTAGACAACCAGTATGTGAAGCTGATTTTCTGCTGATTATCAAGAGATCTCCTGCACAAGCTGAAATACCTATTTAACATTTTTTAAGCCAAGTCAAAGTCATGAGCTATTATGCACATGAATTTCGTATTTGATTGTCGGTATGTAGAAAAAAGTTTAGGCATTTTTGTCATTTGCCGTTTAACGATCTGACCTTTGGCTTACCAATAAAACCAATTGCAAAGTCACAATTACTGCGTATTGATACGCTACATTAAAGTCAAAATGTTAATTTATGCTAAGCAAAGAAAACTGCAGCAGCAAAATTTCCTTTAAAGGATGAATGCGTGGCGGCGTATATACGATCGTTCTCCTCTGCATTTCCAAGTGCCAACAACTCAATACGCATCTTTCCTTATTACATGCACTATGAATGGAACAGCGTACTGACCTGGAACTAATAAACCCTCTCTGCACCATTTAATTTCTCAACATACCACCATTACGCACTTTACTGATTTTTCATTTCTTTTTACTTCACTCTATCCTTTCATGTGATTATACATTGTAGATATTAACGCTGATAGTTTGCAATTAAGTAAACAGGTGAGGGTGGGGTATATATGTATGAAATGAAGGTGTGCATGCACGGTGAGAATAAAAAAAACTATATAGCTTTTACACGCTGTTTTCAATAGGACAGTTTTATGATTACCCATTGTATATATTACACTGTGAGAAATATGCGGATATGAACTTTAAAATGAGTTGAAGCGGAAAATGGAGTAAAGAGAAAGAAGACAGGGAGAAAAAAATAACAATAGTAAAAAATAATTGAAAATTAAAGGCTACTGATTCACTTTTGACTGACTATTATATTATGACTCGGTTTGGTTCTCATATAAACTACAAAACAGGTAAAGTACTCACTACATGAAAAAAATGATGATGACTGTAGTTAGCACAGCAGTTATTATAACTTTTTACGACCATTACATTACCGGCTGCCATTATTAAGAATTGTTTGTCTGTTTAGGCGTAAAATTTGCAAAAGTTACAAAGTCAAAGTGAAGTTTAAAGGCCAAGCTACAAGTTTCATACATATTGGATGGCATACAGTAAATTGAATTGTTTAGGTTAAGGAAACGCTCATTTTCTGCAAGTACTTTATTGTGTACGACAGCACTCACATTGATGATGATGAGGAGGACGCTGCATGAAAGTATATAGCTCTCTGATGATGATGAGCATTTTTCTATTTCTCCTTATTACCAACAAACCACCGGTACAATACCTACAAAATGACAAAAGTTAAGCTGAGAGAATGAGAAGCAGTAGAGAAGATGCTGCTCGAGAAGACGAAGAAAACAAGTCAGGCAACAATTATTATTACAACTACTGACCGCCGACACAACAAGCAATAATAACAACAACAGGAGCGACAACAAAACGGCGTTATTTCCTCGAGCGATTCCTCCGCGAGGAGACTTTGAAAAGAAAGAGGAGAGAAGAAAAGGCTCCTAACAAATGAACTACATAGTTCACTCACTGGCATCGCTGCTGCTGGCAGCAGGCTTAAACTTGGTCTTTTTGGTCTTCTTCGTCATATTAGGTATGCATGTCATTGCAAATATAAAATGCAAAAAAGAAAGGGTTTAATACAACATTGCGAAAAAAAAACCTGACTGACTGACAGTGAATGAGACATGTCCAATTCCCATATTGAACATAAATATTGTTATGTACATGAATACGTTTTCTTGCTCTGATGTTCTTTGCTTTTTGCAACACTATCTACATACTTGGATGGCAGCAGAGCACACACGCATAATATTCATAGCATTACTAGTCGCGTGATATATGACTGCACTCATATTACAGCAACAGCAGTAACACCTTTTTCTCATTCCATTGTCATCCCATTCATTCATTTTCCTTTTTGACTTGACTGCTTTTTTTAGTGACTACACCATTCGTTCTCCCTTCCTAATCTTATTCCCAAATCTATACCTATAGCTTCATTTGAAAGATTTGATGGATTCGTGGAAAAAGGAGATGACGATCATCATCTCACCGAACGACGCCTTTGACGGTAATGACCACGCTGTATTGGACCTGACCTTGCCGTTTCAATGCTCGGATCCTTCTGGACCAGCGAGAAAATTGTTTGTAGCTACTTTCGCTCATTTTCCCTTTTGTGATAGCCCATACAAGAGTTATGATGCCGCTGCATATAACAGTCATCATCATTTCATCATTTGAAAACCATATATCAAGAAGCGCCTTCTCGTGTTATCTTCAAAGTTGAGTCAGTAGCACAGAGGACCATTTTTTCGTTTCTTGCCATTCCTCATCTACGTGTTGCATACAAAGTCACTAATTTCATGAATTCCAACGAGGTGGTGCCGGCTATTACCATTATGGCAGATGATGGTGTCAATGTCACGTACCACAACAGTACGTTATTGGTGATTATTACAGAGATTTGGGAAGAACAGGGAGATGGGAGATGATGATGAAATTGAAGAAGCCATCATCCATGTCCTAAAAAAATTTTTTTTTCATGCACATAAAATAATGACCACTCATATGAAACTGAAAGGATTTTTCTTCTCCTGCTGTTTAGCATTCAATCCTAAATCCATCCAGGCATCAACAACGAGATCCCATCATCATCAGCAGCAGCATCAATGTGAATCAGGTTTAATTAATGCAATAAATAAAAAAATCTAAATGCACACACAACAAAACTTACATACATGAGAATGAGAAGAGTCCATGCATGCAACAAACAAACAAGTTGACTTTGCGTTTGCTCCTGGTTTGCTTTATCTCTGCTAAAAAAATTGTAACTTTTAAAAGCTGACTGGGTATTGAAAGCAAGACTTGTTGGCTTACGCCAAATAATAAATAGCCTGTGCTGATACCAGTCTGACTGTCCGGTCTGTATGTTTGTACACGTACATACATACATACATACATACATACATTATCATTATTGTACAAGATTAAAAAAGAAAACAAAAGAAATTTCAGTTTTGTCTGTCCGTCCATATTCAAAATGCACACAAAAATTATTTCAGGTGGATGAATTGCGTCTATTGATCTCAGTTGCATTGCAGTAGGTAAGTTCTAGTTTGAAATCAGCATTTTATGCAAGATGCATTCATCCTTTTGAAAACTCTTACCTCGAAAAACTAATAGAGCTCTGAAATAAAAGCTGAATCAATAACGGTTTGAAATCTTCATTTTCTTCCGCCACTTTCTTAAACATGTTGTCATCTTACATCATCATCATAACCAAAAGGCAGTGTTATTGTGCTTTGCAAGTTGCAAGCTTCAAGCTTAGATCAAAAATGGAGAAAGAAAAAAATGTTTTAAAATAGCTTTTCCACTTCTCCACCAAGCCAGTTCCATTCTGAGAGAGTCTCCTTATTCGAGTTTTTCTAACTTGTTGATGCTTTTATTATTACTCTCATGCATTCTTATATACATATCTTTGTACACAGGAGTGTGTAATAATGCCACATAATATATGACTAAAACAGGCATGCATCATATAGGTAGTATTCGAAACCAAAGTCAGTGAAAAAAACCGAAGAAAATACCTAACATAGCATCACATAACATTCTCCTCTAACTGCAGCCTTCACTTCAACTTTGAGCAAGAAACGCGTTTACTTTTCAGAGAGATTGTTGCCGATGATGATGATGAGGGATTGGGATACGAGAACAAACGCTGCTCAGCCTGCCTTACGCTGATGACGATATGAAGCTGCGAATAAAAATGTGTGTGTGTGAGAGAGAGAAAGAGACGAAGAAGCGGCGAAGGAATTCAATCTACTACTCTCTAGCAAAACCAACCATCCAATCCATCCATCCTCCCGAACACAATAACAGAAGAATGAACACACAGAAAACAAAACCCAAATCTGTATGATAAAACAAGTTAGGAAAAGAAACAGTGTGTTCATGTCTATGCATTAATATTGCGAAGCACTTATAAAAAACGCCTGAACTGATTGTGAATACCTATTTCTGCCTGACGATGATGATCATGATGATGACGACGACGATGATCATCATGTTGATCAAGTTGGTTTGTTTCGCGTTGGTTTTTTTCATATAAAGTTTAGTTTGTATGGTGAATTGAAAGATATAAGGTTATAGAGAGAGAGAGAGATGTAAGTACGAAAACCAAGACCAAAAAATGGTTTTCTGTGTGCCTTGTCTTCTTACATGTCTGCCTTTTTGCCTGCTCCATTATTATACGGCATGCATGCCATCATCATCGTGTGTTATGTATGTTGTTGTAATAATGTTATGTGCAAGTTAACTTGTTTATTTCAATTTTTTTACGTAAGTAGTAAAGCTCTTCTTTTCCAATTCCAACAAGCAAAAGTCGTCATCATCATCATAATAATAAGCATGGTGAAGTAAAGTAAAAATGGAATGAGAACGGCTTATGATCATTCGCTATATGCATATGTACATATAATAATATCATTAAACGTGTATATAGGGATGTAACCTATGAGAGAGAATAAAAATATTTTCTGATATTTCTCTATACGAATCGGAAATATGTACACGTATGTGTGTGTGTGTGCGAGTAGAACTTTTAAAATGACTATTATTGCAACTATTACTATTATGGCTTGTTGCTGTTTGGTTGTTGCGTTTTGCCTTCTATTTCAAAGAATCAGAAAAAACTGCGAGCGAGGGAGAGAGAGAGATATGATGATTATGATCAGGAGCGCATCAGCATATTACATCTTTTTAATTCTTTGCCACTATCTATACCACCACTACCAAGTTACATTATTAAAGAAACGCGAAGCGAACAATTGCATTGTGATGATATAACTGATGGATATTATATATATGCTGGTGTGTATGTACATCATGTGATGGCGATATAGATCCAGGGGTCAGTAATCACCAGCAGCACTACTTTAATAGCAATAATAATAGTAATTGTAATAATCGTATAGTTAGCCTTTCTAGAAGTTAACTTAAAGCTTCTGGGAAGGGAATTATAAGAAGCGTGCGTCCATATCCGCGGCAGGTCCGGCCGGTAAAATCCTTTCTTTTTTTGGTACGTCTCTACAATGCACACTCTTGGACTTTGAAATTGAATAGGTAAATAGGGAGGCTGTGAAATGCCCATGACATTATAAAAAGCTTTATGACTATGACTGATGACATGATGGGTGAAATTAAAATAGCTGTGATGCGAAAAAAATGTGTGATGATATGACGTGTGTATGTGTGTAGTGTGTATCATCATGTGTGCTCCTTCTTCCTCTATTTAAAGCATGTAGACAGAAAAGTCAAAACGCCGACCTTTTCCCTCGAGTTTACTATTAAGCACGTCCTTTTCCGTTTTTTCTCATTGTTATTACAATTTATTTATTTACTCGGAGCGTTAATGTTTTATATGCTAATATACCTCTTTGTACTTTTTGTTGTTTTAAAAAATATATATAACAATGAGTTAAAGATGGTGTTGGCGGTGGTGGTGGATGGGATGATAGTGGTTTGGTTTCGTTTGCGTTTGGTTACATGGCTTGACTTTTTTGTTGTTGTGCATGCGCAAATAGAAGATAATACAATATTGTAGAGTTTTCTTCAGGTTGGCTTATTTGGCTTTGCCTTTTTGACTTGACTCTTTGACTTTCATCATCATGATCATCATATCATGAGGCGTTGCATGACTGACGACTCTAAAGTAAAATGTTATAACGAGTGCACTCACAGGATGTGACTATAATGATGGTTGGTTTTAAAAAAATGAGAAGAAGATGGATCATGTTCTGTTGGACGGAATGGAATAAAGAAGTCTTGAAAAGGATGGGGTTTATTTGATGGTCGAGAATACTTTGTTGTTTTTTGATGTGGACTAATATGCAATATGAAAGCAGGCGACTATATAGACTAAAAAATATATTCTAGCAGGCACTTCATCACTATATCATCATTACATGCATTGTTTCAGATTTCAGGGGAAATTAAATAGATATTTTTCCCCAAAAAAGAATCATCCTAATCATGATGACGATGATAATCATGGTAGTGGGACTGAGCATGAAACAATTTTAACAGGAACATAATTCGTGAAAAAGGGAAACGAAGATGGATAAGAAAAATCTTTGTTGATTCTTTTCACACTTTCTTCAAAAGACAGCAGCATAGCATGAGCCCGGTTTTCAGAAAAAAGGTTAACATATTATTCATGTGTCTCTAAAGCCTTTGTTGTCTATTCCATTTTTCAAGAGGTTTACCCCTTTTCAGTTTAAGAGATCTCTGCAGTTTTTAACATGATTACGACAAAACAGTAAAATAATTAGATAGAAGAGCACGAAAAAAAATGTAGGAGCCTGTCTCCGTCTTTGTTCCTTTGTTCTGGAGACAGTCACAAAATGAATGCAATTACATATCACTATTGCATAGCATGCAGGTTGCAGGTGCATTTTCTGCAAATGCATATAGATGACTGATGATGAGTACCACTCACCATTTTTGCCATTTGCCATCATCCATCGTGCTCACCGCTCTGCAAAAATATATGCCCAGCAAAAATCACGACGACAGATGGGCAACAATGAATTGGTTTGCTTGCATGTGAGATGATGACTTCAGTAGTTAAAGTTCACTATTATTCTTTTCATCTCTCTTCTTCCACTTGTGAAATGATTCCAAGTTGAGAAATGACTTTAAATTACTTTTTGATTAAAGTTTAACATGCGAAATTTGTTCAAGCAGAGACAAACACACTCATTGTGAGTGTTTTTTAGAGATTAGAGATGTACACGTAATGCAAAAGAAAAGTCATATATGCAAAATGGATGACTGTGTTGGTCCCATGGTCCATACTGTAAAAGTTTTATGGTGGTGACAATACATTCGTAGAAAAAAAAAGTGCAATTTAAAGATTCATTATTACTCCCAGTCAAACTGATAAACAGCTTTGCACTATTTATTTTACGAAAACATGCAAATTTATTTATGATGAGGAGAGATATGTTTTATATGTGCTAAATAAAAGGAGAAGAAATAATGCATGCAAATATTTGCAAAAAACCACACCGCACAATGTATAACTTTTATGTAGTTGTACTTTGCTTGTTTTAGGACGACATTTTACAGCCTGTACAAAAGTTAAATATTTAATTGGGGGCATAGGTAATCCGTCGTTGCATTTTCCATTTTAGCCATATTCCTGTTTTCATAAAACTGACATTATTACAATGTAATGTATCACACCTCTGTACACCCTGTACCAATTTTGTGCATTCGATGCACCAATATTGAACGCTTATATATATTTTTAACTTCTCTTAGTTTGGTCGTTTTCATCGGTTTTCATCATTATTATTGCACCACACCACCACCACCCCACCTCATCTCTTCATCATCATAATATACAGAGAGAGAGAACACTTTAGTAAATGGTGTGAAGAATTGAGAATCTCGCAAATCTGGTTTAAAAAATCCGTTGTTTGCTGACTGTTGAGTTGTTGAACTGCACCACTATTATATTTATATAATTTTATGTATTTATCATCATCAATGCTGTACACTGAGAATGTTACATTATTAGTTATTATGCATGACATCATGAAAATGATATGCATTCCATTTTACAAAAATGGAATTTTTCATTTTCAGCATTCACTCAGGTATTCAATTCAAACCTTAATTTATTCCAACTTTGAAAATAAAGGAACTGTGAAGTGAAATGATTGCTGAGAGGAGAGAGAGAGCCCGTCATAATGAATGATACTGATGAGAGGAGACTCTTCTTCTTCTTGGTCCGGTTCTTCCACCAATGAAACAAACTGACAAGCTATGAACTTTATGCATAATAGAAAATATTCAACTCGTTCATACGATAAAACCCTTTTAGAATTTGCATGATTTTTTCATTTTGTCACCAATAATTTGATTAGCAAAAATTATTGTGTTTTAGGTGACTTGAGGAAAAAAAAAATTACGCACTGCAAAACGAAGGAGAGAAGTGCGTTAGGTGTTTTGCTGGTATATATATTAGAGGAGTATATATGATGTGTGTTCTTGTACGAAAAAAATTAGTGAAAGATCTAAATAGATAAATGAAAAGATAGATAAAGACAAGTGATTATGTGCCAGACACACCTGTTGGCTGGCAATGAGCCACAAAAATAAGTATAAATACAGTGAGGTGATATGGTATGCATCCTTTTTCTAGAAGAGAGGAGCGCGAGATGACAATAAAAATTGTTTTAAGGGAAATATACAAGAAGGGAAGATGCAAAAGTAGAAAAAAAAAGAAATAGAAAAAATGTATATGCACATGAACAACAAATTGAAGAAATCAGTACACTATTTCATCATTATCATTCTTTGATGATGATCGCATCAAGTCTGTCGACTCAGTTAAGTTTTAGTAATATTAGAAAAATGTCGGTGCAGTGGGGGGATACACACATAAAAGAGTATAAAAAAATATGTACGGTAGCTTTGATCATTTAGTAGGTTTTTTTTCGATGGTACAGGTATGCTCGTAATGAAAAAAAGTGTACATTTAGAAATGCACTGCACTGCAATGCAAAAGTTGGATGAAGAAAAAGGGAGTTACGCAATTTTTAGGTATTTTATTTTTTTAGTCATGAAATTTTTGGAAAAGAATTTTCGATGAGGAACATAGGACGCAGCGTCGTCGCTTCTGCATAGTGGAAATAGGGGGAACGCATCTTTTACACATAAATATTTTCATACAATCATATAGCTCGGGAGAAGTGCATAATTTTGCAAACTTTCCTGAACAAAAATATATACACACAAGATACAGATATGTGGCGTCTGGTATACCTAGGTTTCAGAACTACAGGACTACAGCTTATCATAAGTATGTTCTGGGTATTTCGAGAAGTGCCTGTGCGAAAATTCTGTGCGTTGTTTGAAAAGACAGGCATATAGCAATTACCGCTTGGAACATAAAGTAAATGTACCTTTCTCTCTCGTTACCTCATCTTCTCTTGTCTTGTTAATCTCAATTCACGTTACGAGGTCAGTAGCATTCTCTCTATGTACCATTTCATCAAATTCATTGCCAACTCCAATTTTCCTCATTCTTCAGCAACAGTTCAAGGCTAAAAAAGTGAAAATACCTACTTATCTTCTTTCATGCATTCATTTCCAAATAAAAAACGCTGGAATACTAACAACTTATCCACTTGCTCCGTTTTCATGGATGTGCATCCATTTTTTTTCTCTTGTCATCTTTCATGCACTCATAGCATCACCCCATCTATCAAGCTTTGTTTCTCTCTGGGTAAAACCTTTCCTTTGTTGTGCTTTCACTTACACAAGTGTTCGAGAAGCATGAGGTCTCAAACTCCAGTTTAGCATTGATTTCCCATAAAAATTCCAATGCCATTAGAAAAAGTGTATTTTTTAATGTAGAGAATGAGTAAGAAAGTAGGGGATGAATAAGCGTAGGTATAGTTAAAAATGTTAATTGTCCACCATTTCAAGTGGTTCCGTTAACATCAGCTGTTGGTGCATTTTTGGCAAAAAGGCCTTTCACTTTGGCAAAAGGTATACAAAAGATGAGGCACGACAAGTTGTAGTACTGTTAACGTGTGCCGCATGCATAGCGAGCGTGTATAAGATTCTGTGAGGGTAAGTGGCAGCCAAAGGCGGTCTTCCGTCTAGGCGGGACGAAAAGTCGTCTGTTTATCCTGTCCATGCAATTTCTTTCTCAAGTGGCGTAAGCACCGACTCCGTCAGAAATGTGTGAGCATTTGCATTGCATTGAATTGCTTGTTCAGCAGATAGCAGGTGATGCATGTAAAGGAGTGAGTGTAAATAAACAGTCCGTTGAAATTTATTCTTGGTTCGTTCGTTTTTCCTCGCTGCTTTGTTTATTGTTGATGATTGGTGATTGAGGAGGCGAAATTATTTTTTAATAGTTGAATAGTTAACTGAATACTAATCAGTTAACTCTAATTTCGTGAAAATCGATTGTTTTGAAGAACTTGTATTTTAATTGTGTGGTTTGTCGTTCTTTTGTTATCGGTGACTTGCGAAAGTTTAGATAGAAGTGGTTGGTGTTACAACCTTTAATCTGAAGTTGGAAGTTTTCAAATTTACATCAGATGTCGGATTAACTCTTGATATAATTATTGCTGTGCTGTGTAAGGTGAGTTCTTGTAATTTTAAAACACACCTCATTCATGAAAGTCTCATTATTTAGTGTAGTATCAGTGTCAGAGTTCGAGTGTAACTATTAACAGTGTAGCGTCTTGATTATTTATAGGAAAGTAATTTAACTTAACTGATGGAAAGAATTGTGGTTATTAATTGTTAATTGTGTTTTTGTTGCTTGTTTGATTAGGTGAAGCAGGATAATAAAGCTCTGAAGAGGGCGTAGTTGGAAGACTAATGCTTGGTTTCTTTCTCATGTATGTGTCCTATAAATCTGTTTAACATTTTATTTTGGTGCCTGTTATTGTATATTAACAATAATTAACTGTTTGTTTGAAGTGAGTTTTTTTGTTTACTCTTTCATAGCAGTTGAAGGAAGAATCGTCGTACCACCATGTATGTCAAATTTATAGTACTCGACGGGTTCAAGTCCTACCGTGATAGCACACGGATAGGACCTTTTGATCCTCATTTTAATGCCATCACTGGTCTAAATGGGTCAGGCAAGTCAAATATTTTGGATGCCATTTGTTTCGTACTGGGAATCACATCAATGAGTGTGGTAAGAATGCTCATTCGCAATTCACGTCTAATCGAAAAATGACTATTTATTTTCAGGTCATGCTATATGCTATAGTTATAATCAATCTTGGAAATTGTTTTTGATGTATTAGGTACGTTGCAAAAACCTTGCAGATTGTATCTACATGGGGCATGGGGAGAGTTTAACGAAGGCAACTGTGTCCATTATTCTGGACAACACAGATAAGTCAAGAAGTCCTCCTGGCCAGCAGAATTACGATGAGATCATTGTGTCTAGGACTGTTCAGAAAGGAGGCGATTGCAGGGTAATAAACACTAATACTCAATCATTGCTATCAAACGCATAAGGAAGATTTTAAATTGATTTTGAATGTTTGAAATTGCAGTATCACATCAACCGTATTGGTGCACCCAAACGTGCTGTCACCGATTTGTTCGAATCTGTACAGCTGAACGTCAACAATCCCAACTTCATGATTATGCAAGGTAAAATCACAAAGGTGGTCAACATGAAGCCCAAGGAACTCCTTCACATGATTGAAGAAACCGTTGGTGCCACTTTGTACCAAGCTAAACGAGAAAAAGCTACGGCTGAACTTCATAATAAGCAGCAAACTATTGAATCAATCAATGGGGTAAGTTGGACGATTACTGTATTGTTTATTTATTCAATTTGATTTGATGTGGAGTGTAAAAACTAACTCGTTTAATATTTTATGCTCTTAGCTAATCATGGATCATATCAAACCAAGTTTGGACAAGCAGCGGAAGGCCCACGAGATGATTCAGGAGTTCAACATCCAGATGCGAGAAAAGAATGATCTAGCAATCAACTATGCCGTTGCTCATTACTTTGACTTGCAGAATAAAGGGAAAAGGGCTAAACAGGAGCTAGAAAAAATTCTTGAGCAGGACCAGAAAGACGATGAACTCGCGGAAGAGTACAAAGTTGAAATCAAGCGATTGAAGCATCGTGAGGAACAGATGAAGAAAGAAAATACTTCAAGATTTAAAGAAAAGGTTGACGAAGCGGAGAAAAGCTTGAAAGATCAAAAAAAAGTTTTACATGCCAAAGAAACTGATGTAAAAACTGCAAAGGAGTCTTTGGATAAAGCCAAAAAAGCTGTGAAGGAAGCAGAAAAAACCAAGCTGGTAGAAGAGAAGCAAGTTGAGGATTTTAGGAAGAAAAGTGCGACTTCTGTTGCTGAGTTTGAAGAACTCCAAAATAAAAAACTCAATGCCGAGCAAGAACTGGAAAAGGCGAGGGAACAGTAAGTGAATTTTAGTTTTTCCAAGATCTAATATTATTTGGAAATGATGAATATGAATTTTTTAGTAAGCTAATTTATATTTTGTAATTTAGGGAGAATCAACTCAGATCTGGAAAGCTCCTGGATGAGGAGGGCAAGTCGATGGATGTTGAGCAGGAACTGAATCGGATAAGCACTGAACTTGCCACTTTGAAGCCAGAGGTGGAAGATGGTCGTCAAAGAATGAAGGAGAACACCGGTAAACTAGCTAATCTGGAACATCAATTGAAGCAAACCCCTTCCGATGACCAAGTAGAAAAGGAATTTAAACAAAAGCAACAAATCTGCGAGAATCTGAAACGTGAAGCTGCAAAGCGAAATATCAACGCGGAAGAGAGCGTAGTTGACGTAAGAAACAAGTTAGCAGACTGCCGAAAACGATATGACGTTTGTACTCGGGAAAAGGATTCGATCACGCGACGAAATCATTACCTGTCATTCAATTACAGGTAAGTGTTGTGACGCGTAAAAAATAATCGGAAATATGAATTATTATGTGTAGCATACTAAATGTACATATTATACATGAACCCTGTTTTATTTTGCTTTCAGAAAAGATAAAGTTGGAACCGAAGGAGTCCTCGGTTGTGTCTATGAACATTTAACCATAAACGGAGTTGAGGAATGGGGCAACGCCTTGGAAGTGGCTCTTGGAGGCTTCGTAGGCCAGATTATTGTGGAAAATGATACGATTGGAAAAGCTCTTGTGAAGGTTGGGGAAATGTCCAGACGTACCTATATTCATCCGCTGAATACTTTCCGAAGTAGCTACAGACCACCTCGAGTCAACCAAAGGACTTTGGATCAGGAATTTGGACCTGGAAATGCAATATTTGCAATATCTTTATTACAATTTGACCGGAAGTTGCAGCCACTTGTTGAACACAATATAGGGTCCAAGGTTCTCTGTAAGACCATGGACATTGCAAGGGTAAGAACTAAATATAGTTCCTAACTTTTTGTGAGCGGAAAGCAGTTTGTAGTGTGGTTAATTTTTACTGACTGAATGTTAACATGTTTTTATAGAAAGTCGCATTTACTATGGGATTACCATCATACACCGTTGCTGGCGACTTTGTGGATCCAGGTGGTATTATGCAAGGTGGTTCTCGATCTGGTTTGGGGCAAACCATCAAAGATTGTGTGACCCTCTCCAGGTTGTCTTATGATCTTCGACAATTGGGTCATGACATGCAAGTTTTGAATCAGCAGTTGAGTGTGGCACAGCAGAACGAACAATTCATCGCGGAACTAGAAAAGGCTAAGCGAGAATATCATAACGCTGATCAAATGCGTAAAATGACCAAGTACTCCCAAATCAAGGAGGAAATTGACACCCTGAAGCAGAAGATCCAAGAAGATGGGACCAAGTTGAAAGAATTACAGGAAAAGTACACAAAGTTGGAGAAATCCAAAACTCAACTTCAGAGAAAGGCAGATGAGGTGGAAAGTCATCGTGAAAAGCAGATGCGGGACATTTCTAACCGGATTAAAAAGTTTGAGAAGGAGCTGGAAACCATAATCAAGAAATATGAAGACAGGAAAAAATATTTCAATGAAATTGAAGTAGACCTCAACTCAAAAATGGAGTTTTTGAATGGTTGCCAGAAAGACATCGATGATGCAATTGCTAACGTGAACCATTGTGAGCAGAAACTGGAGAAGGCGCAGAAAGAAGTACAGACCTTCATGGAGCATTTCCAAATTTACCAGAAAGCTTATGACGACGCAGTAGCAGAAAGTAATGAATGGCACGAGGAAGCTAAACATGTTCAAGAGCAAATCAAAGCGTTGGATAAGAAGAAAGAAACGGCAGAACTAAATAAAATGAAAAGAAACAATCAAAGGACAAACTATCAGGACTACGTACAAGGTATGTATTGAAAGACTTAATAAAATTGTTTTATTCGGAAAAGTATTTTCATGGAATACTGAATATGAATTTTCGTTGCATAATATTGCAGGGGCCGAGGCAGAGATAGAAAGCCTTAAAGAGAGATTCCCAAGTATTCCGTGGAGCACTCAAAAAGCCCCAACAGACGGAAAGGGAGCTGGGGTTAGTTTCAAGAATTTTTTTGCTGAAAACAAACTTACTATATGATTAAAGGTGTTATTTTTATGGCAATTATCTTAAATCTTTGTAGGCGTTGAAGAAAGAGCTGGACGTGATAACGAAGAAACTAGAAGACATGCAGCAACGCTTGGATCATGAGGCTGCCGCAGCCCTTCAAAATACTAAACGGGAATTCGATACTTCAAGAGACAAAATGAATATGATCTTGAAGAATAAGCAAGGATTAGTAAAGGCCATTGAAACTCTGGATGAGGCTAAGGTAATTAATTAGGTTTATGCATGCGTATGAAGTTTATTTGAATTTTAGTCGACTCATCATTAATTCTTTTGAACTGCTGAACTTATTTGTTGCGTTTGTTTATGGATTTCATTTAGAAACAAAAAGTGAGGGCTGCTTACGATGATGTAAATGCAAAATTCAATGACATGATGCAAACTTTGTTACCTGAAGCAGGGGCTAGATTGGTCGAAGTTGTGCCTGGAACTTTAGCAGAGGGAGTAAATGTAAGTGTGAACTTTGGCACTCTTTTAAAGTTTTATGATTATTATGAAGATAAATTGAATTGAAATATTTCTGTATCTGTTCTTGTAGATTCATGTTAAACTTGGAGGAGTGTGGAAGGAGTCTTTAACCGAATTAAGTGGTGGTCAGCGTTCCCTAGTCGCCTTATCGTTGGTCCTTTCCTTGTGCATGTACAATCCAGCTCCATTTTACATCCTAGACGAAGTTGATGCCGCTTTAGATCTTAGCCATACTCAAAATATTGGAGTCGTCATTCAACGCCAATTCAAAGGCACCCAGTTCATATGCGTGTCCTTAAAAGACGGAATGTTCTCAAATGCCAATGTGTTGTTCACTGCTAAGCACGAAGGAGGTAGAAGTGTTGTTACTCGCTCAGCAAAAATAAACCGTGCAATGCCACCTCCAAGTACAGACGATAGGCATAAGAAAGCTAAGAGTAAAAAGTGATTACTTGAACGAAGACAGTTTGTAATAATGCTTACCTAAGTATATGTTTGTAAATTGGTAATTTATTTCAAAGTTGATCTCCGAAACATTTTGTACTTACTTGAAAGCTATTAAAGCTATTGTTATGTAGGTTTCATTTTTCATCCTAACTTGCTTCATTCGATTCTTTACGGGTTGTAAACTTTCGTGTAATTTTTCTTCCGTTTTTTATGTAGGTATCTAGCTAATATTGTTATGCTTTTACTGTTTGTTTGGACATCCAAGTCTTATGGCAAAAGTTTCGTTTCTGTATTTTCTGTCATTATCATTAATGTATTCCTTTTGAAGTACAAAATAAAAATACGTAATAACGTAATACAAAAATTGGTTTTGTTTATATAGTTGGTCAATTAAAATTTTCTAGTTTATTCATCAAAATTTACACGATTAAATCGATTAATAACCCTCATCAGTTTATATTTTCATTTCGCCGAAGTACTGTACATAGTAAAACGTACAGTTATGATTTTCATTTAATTACATTAGTTTCCTTACATTTACACAGAATATGGGCTTGGCTGGATGACAAATTAATAATGATACTTTATACTCATACATTAAGTGATAATTTTTTAAACGTTTATAATGTCTCATTAAAGAAAGTATTCATTCTTAACAAAAAATTCATTGTCAGGTGTCCTATGCATTTTCTGTTCGTTTGTTCTCTTTTGATCGTTTACATTGTTAGCTTAAGTATATAAACACGGCATATAACATTGTGTATTAGTAAAATCAATTCAATATTTAATTATCGATATAGGTACTTAATTCAAGTTACTTTATAGTGTGTATGAGTGTAATTAATGTCATACTGATAATTTTACATCTAAAGATTTAGTGAGAATATTCATAAACCTAGTTTTAACAGTCAGTTCTACCATCTAGCTACACCGTACACCGCTAAATGTTCAGCAATCGGTCTAAATTACCAGAGTAAAATTGCTGTATAAGCACTCATCAACGAATCTCAAACAAAATGACAACAAAATCAAAAGCCAGCAACAATTAAATTGAAGATCTTAAACAAAAAAAAGTAAACAGTCCAGGTAAACATGCCAGTTAAATAGCAATAATGAGAATCGGCTAAATATGGTTTAAAATTACAAAGGTACATACAAACTAATACAATATAATTTCTCTGTAAGTAAACCGTTAATGACTATACGCATAAATAAGTAAATACATCATCAATTGACCTGTCAATTCATGATTTTAAATTCTCAAACAAAAAGCCAGCAATTGATCACTCCATAATTTAATTCATCATCAGGATGCAATCAAAATGTTGTATAACAGACGATTATCAATGTAACGTTTATATATTATTTATTACTAGATACCCCGACATATAATGAGACTCGACCAAGCTTATGTTACGATTTACATTAAGATAGTCGTAAAATTAAAGTTGCCAGTTCCACAGATGCTCAGTTATAAATTAATTTCGCACTTCAGACAAACGAAGGACAAACCTCAGCTCGAAGTATTAAAATTTAAAAAGAAACCATGTTATTATAATAGCTACATATTTTTGTAATTAACTTATAAAGATTTGAAAAAAGTACTTCAAAGATAAATAGTTGACAAGAAATGGTAAGGTGGGTAAAGAAATTAATAATTCAATACTTGCGTTATAGAGAGGGAAGGCTTTTATATTTTTAAAACTGTAATGCATTGATGAGATTTTAGAACATTAGTATTAATTCACTAAAAAGTAACAGTTAACAAAACAACAACTAATACAGAAGTGCACTGTGCACACCTAAACTTACAAGATAAATTAAAGGAAAAGGGAAAGAGTTTATCAATCTTGGAATACATGAGTGGTTGCTAATTATTCAAGACCGTTAGTCACAAAATTTCATTTAAGGTACAACAGAACATAAACGAACTGGTAACTTTTCCAATGCTAACAATCGATTCGATTACGGTTAATTTTTCGTTCGCTTATACACTAACATTATCAGGAAATATTGAATAGTAGGTACAACATGTGTTAGTTCTTATGATGATATTTCTCTTGGAAAAAAACAGTCAATTATGTTTATACAGTTTCCCAATTTTGTGTTATATTAACTTACGTATGTTCTCAAAAAGATGGCTGATTTTTTTACAAAGAGGTACAATATTATGTTCATACAAGGATACATACAAATCAATGGTATTTTTTTTATAAATCTTCACTGCTTTCCCCAAACCGTAAAAAAGTGTTTTCTTGTAATCAAAATTTCATCTTGGTACAGTTTAACTGTACATACAGGACTTTGGTGAATAATACAGACAGATGTATGGATCAGAGAGCAAGCGTCTCAGCTCAGGAGCCATATTCGAATCGGGTGTCATAAACTCTTTGATATTCTTGGGAGACTTTTCCAGCTCTTCCAGCCACACGCCCATTCGAGGTAAAAGCTTTACCTACAAAAAAGATCAAACAAAAAGTTGTAGATTAGTAACGTCAATGCAATGGCTGTCATTCGTCACTCGTCTGTGATCACTTTTTAATTATAAAACTCTTACTTGAGGTATGTTGTGCCCAGTGCCATTAGGATTCTCCACACGGTCTGCCATCGAGTCGAAAAAGACCCATGGAGCCTGGCGCTCTGTACCACACTTGACGAACGATACGAAATGGCTGGTCTCAATACAAATGACAGCAAAGAGGTCCATTGTCACCCTTGGTATCGTTCGACTAGAAGAAACGACGGCATGGTAAGAGGAAGGAGGAGAGGGAATAGTTGATATTAGAGGAGCAGTGCCAGCGGGATTACGATTAAAACTAGGATTGCCCCCAAAACCACCACCAGTGCCACCACCTGGGTTAGCCCAACTGGTTCCACCAGCACCAAAATGGTAACTGGGGATAGCACCGGAAGAGTTGGAGTTGTGGATATGATTACTGTTGTTGAAGTGGTGGTTATTAGTACCACTGGTGGTGGAAGTTGGGGATAGCGGAGATGAGAAATATTGTGATGGATCAAAGGAGTACTTGATGGGTACAATGTGGCTGAGATGAGATTGACGATCCCTTCGCTTGTGTGTTTGATTCAGACAAGTTTCACAGAATGCAGTAGAGTCTGCACCGGAACCACTAGGAGTAGAGCTGGAGTTGTCGCGAGCTTCGCCTCCTGAACCAAATTTACCGTAGCAGCTTGGACATTCATGGGTTGCAAGCGAACCGCAAATGATACACATCCTTGGGACTAGAAAAAGAGAAGAGTTATTGGCTTATAAAATTACCGAATTCTTCAATTACAATAAAATAAGATTTATTACAATCCAATATATGGAACTTACTGTCTTCCATCAAGTCCGTAATGTCAATACTAAGATTTGGCAGGATCCCATCATACATTTTATACTTATTTCCTGACCTTGGCATCTGCAAAATGAGTGCTGGCCTCGGCACAGTTTTAAGCTTTAGCTCTTGCAAAATCAGGCTCTGCTCAAAGAGTTGTTGAATAGTAGGGATTTTATTCTTGTCTTCATCCGTTTGCGCCACCAGTACCTGGTGGAAAAAGTCCGAGTGACCGGATGATAAACTCATAAACTCATCTAAATTCAACACTTTGCAGAATAAAAGTTGAAGAAATTCCTGAGGATCCATTTCCTCAGATGTCAGCTTGTCATCCAGATGCTGCATCGTCTCCCTCAGCTTCATGACATTTCTTGCTGTACAGTACAGCTCTTTTCTGAGGGGATTCACCACTTCGTCTCTCAGAATGCGCTGAACATTACGAGCCAGCTCCTCATCGCCTTCATCTTTTTGGCTATTCCACTCTTGCAATAATATGGAGTCAAAGACGCCAGAAAACGAGAACATTGCGAAAAGCGTGGCATCAAGATAGCATGAGTTTCTGTGGCCTTGAATTCCTTTACTTCGGCCTGCAAAAGATATGTCAAAATATAATCAAATTCATGATGATATTCCAAAGTAGCACGTTAAATAAAGCAAAAAGTATAAATTATTGCTTACCACTAATTCTCTCTGCATCTTCCTCTCTAAGAGGAGCCTGCACAAACGGAATCGGCATGGTAGAGTTATTGTTCTCTCCAGCACCGTCGGTTACGTTTCTGTTTCCACTTTCAGTCTCCGATTTGTCAACCTTGGTTGGGCATGGCGCAGGGCCGTTATTGTTATTAGCGCTAGTCCAACGGGATACTCGAACAGGACCTTCTCCACAATCAACTGCTGGCAATTGCTGACCGGAAGCTGAAGACCATCCAATTTTCTTCCCGTCGCTGGTGTCCCCTTGACCCAACCGCTCGTACAAACTTGACTTGCTTGATGAGGAAACGATGCCGTTGTTAGTCTTTGACACAGTGATTGCTGCTGTGGAGGTATCCTCCAGCTGGTGATTATCAATACGACTGTACGTCAGATGATGGCTTTTGTTGGTGTTAGTCTTATTCCGACTGCTGCTAGTACTACTCGTAGAGCTGCTCGTATCGTATGACCCCACGTCAAGACTGGTGGAAGAGCTACTGCTTGGACTAGGACTCGGACTGCTGTGGATACCACTTCCACTTCCTATCCCACTGGAGGTACTCAAACTGCTGTCACCACGAACAGGCGAGATCTCACCCCCTGTCAAGGAGGTTGATGCACAAGCAACAATGTCTACGTCCGGGTCTTTCGTGGAGATCTCTGGGTTATAAAAGTAATCGTCCTCTAGTATCAACCCTGCCACTGCCACAAGACCACCTCGTTGGGGAGCACAGGTAAAGAGTTGCTTGTTTTTATACCAGCCAGAACCTAAGCCAAGTGGTCGATCCTGGAAATGAGAAAAAGACACATTGATAAATAGTAATGAATTTTTTGAAGGCACCTGCACAATATACTATAACTTTGCTGAGAATAAATTGTGTACTTACAAATTCGATCCCAGCGATTTCTTCGCCTTCAATGATGCCTGTCCACCTGACAATACCGGATTCGTTGGAATCTGGTGGCTCACGAACCCACACGATGCGATCTCCTTTCTTGACTCCTGAAAAGATTAAATGAAATTTATTTAGTCAGAATAATTTGTAACTGGAATTTTGCTCAGTTCTTGAACGGAAAACAATGAAAACTAAAAAGCTTACTGAAGCAACATTTTGATAAGCATGTAAGCAAGCATTATAAGCTCATCTGATAAGAACGTTATTTACATAGCAAACAAGCTAAGACCGATAATTATTGCCTCTCCATAACAAAAAAAGGTAATTTATTACAAGAGAAGTTACACTACTGTCGGAAGTTTCAAGTAGAACAAAAACTTGCACAAGCTCTCACATATGATAGAAATATGCACATGAGGACCATAGAATTATGATCAAGTTAACATTTCTTTTAAAGATGTGCTTTGTAATAGTTTTAAAAAAATGGCATGCAAAATACCTTTGCCGCTCCCACATAGCACATTCCTTTCGACTTTCTTTTCCACCACTACTTTTCTCCATCCAAAACTAATCATCTTTCTTCCCAACAGGAACATAGCGATTGATATCAGACTAATTGTATTAAACATAATGAAAGAGAAGTGGCGAATCGGAAGCAAGGTGAAACAATGACCAACCTAAATGCAGTCCTAGTCCTAACAAGTTAATTGTTTTTGCTACACAAATTCATGAAGCCAAGAATACAATGACAACAAGTAGAGAGTGAAAGTAAAAACAGACGACAAACAGCCAAGAGCCTATATGTACTAATGTGCATGTGTGGTGACTCCAACTCCAACAGAAAATGAATCAAAAGATTTTTTACTATTTTTCTGACAACAAATTATAAGAAGACAGAGCATCACAAATTATGCACTTTTGGATTTTATCATCATCATGTGGTCTGCAAATTACAAATCACTGCCAGGCACAATTTAGATTTTACCATGATGTTGTTTTCTACGTACCTAGTTCCTACGCATTAACGAGTTATGCACATTTTTTCCAAATAAATTCTTCCCGATCTTTCTTCACGCATACCTACTCTACTCTTGCTCATATTAATGCATCTACATAATATACAATTATATCTCTACATTTTAATTCCATAATTGCGAATCCTACCTAGCCTAACCACATGAGCTGGGGATACATTCAAAATTAAATCACAAAAGTAAAATTTTTATACATGTCAAGTTTCCAAATGTAAGGTGACTTTAAACCGTAATTAGCATTTCAATGGAATTTGCATGTTTTCATGATGGCAGCAGCATGCAGAGTAATGAATATTGATAATGTGTAAAATGTCTGTCAACCCGTTTTAAAGCAAAAAGCGGTCGCGTTGAGTAGAAGCAAAGGATAAGCTCAAAATCAATACAAGCAAAAAGAGACAAAGGCTAAAAAAAACTATCAATCGAGTGCAGAATTACAGGCATTATAATTCTTTTATAATGTCCTAAATTTGATGTTTGAAAAGGTGAAAGCATGGATTTCCCTGTACATCTGCACTAGTGCTCCAGGCGAGGCTCTAAAGTTTAGGTAACCACCAATGTCGAGTGTCAGTAGATGTAAACCTGCCTCGCCCTGTCATTTAGTGCGTCAGGTTGCATTAAAAATACATTTTCTTTTCACCGCAAGCAAGCAACTACACTCAGCACACTTTTATCTCTCTCTTCGACCCATTCATTTTATTTCCCTCAAAATGCCAATGGTGAAATTGTTAATAAATCAGATAGTTCTATTTTTACACAAAAACTATTTCCATAAAGTAGCCATGCAATTTGAAAGCCAATCTGATTCCTCAATGGAATTTTTTCTCTCTAAAAATAGACATATCTCTCTGCATCATTGCATGAAAGTTGACGTCACTAGTTGCCGCATCTTACTCTCATTACACCATTATTAGAAATGGCGAAAAACACTTCATGTTTGTCGAAATAAAACCAATGATTAACTGCAAGGAAAGGAACAAAAATACTGAATGCTTATATCATGAGACTTGACGTTGGTGTGGGTCCCTACTTCATCATTAACTTTCACCATCGTTCTACTTTCTTCAAATGGTCGTTTTCCTACCCCTTTTCATAGAAACGATCTAGACATATTGCAACTTCATTATTGCTTGCAATTCCTTGCATGTAATCACTACAAACACTCATTTTAGTGGAGAAAAGCCATTTAGTTTTATACACGTAGTTAACAAAGCTACACAATCGCATTCTCTATTCTCAAGTTTTCCGTAAAACCGTGCAAATTTTATAATGAATTCGCACCGAGACTATCCGGTGACTGACTGAAATCCCCACCGAAATTATTTTGCCGATAATTATGTTGCTCATCCTCCGTCGGGATATTCCGATAGCGGCCAGTAGCCCCACTACTAGCTCCACTCGCTTGCGGATGATGTGAAGCCGACGATGGACTAGTTTTATTGTTATTACTAGACGATGACTGATGTGCATGATGGGAGTGACTGTTATATCTCGAACTACTGTGATTGTTATGATGGTGATGATGATGGTGATGATAGCAGTCATCATAAAAGCGACTATTTCCATAAGATCCAGC
>JAQIXX010001222.1:0-36863 GCA_034700605.1 Willowsia nigromaculata
AGCGTCAAGCCCAAGCGTGAAAGAGCTACTGGAATTGACAGAATATGATAATGATAAAAATGTTTGTAGATGCGATGTGAGAAACGAGAATGGCGTTTGGGATGACTCATCACCAGTCATCTTTGTCCTCAATGTTACTGCTTTGCGGTTATTAAGCTCACTCGTTAGAATTTTCTGGCTCACCGCTATTACCCTTCTTCCTATTGTACGTCTTAGGAAGCTAGAGAGAGAAAACTTGTGCCTTTTAATATTGTTGTACCTCACTCGGACTGATAAAAAATCTGCTCAAAGTAGTACCAACGAAGAAGTAGTGACACACGCAATGAACGATAATTTAAAGAAAATAATTGTTTACATTACATCGTAAAATTATCGTGTAATAATAGGAATATAATTTAAGGACCTCATTTTTCAGACTTATTTAACTCTTTACCTTACTGTAAAAGACTTAAAATGATTCATTCTCATTCTAAAATGTATTTAAACTCGGAAAATCGAACTTTTTACTTCTACTTACGGGTAGGTACCAAAATAGGCATGCCTATTTCGACTACATTACCAACTTTAATATGAAATTCATTTCCGGAGTGCATAATTCTGCGGTCATGGCTAAAATCGAAAATTTGGAAGTATATAAATAACATACAATGCATTTATAGGTCTAAGTTGGGCCATATTTTTTTAACCTAAAAGTTTAACGCAATTAGACAACATTTTAGTATAATTTTTCCAGTTTAAGATCTGAACATTCTGACTACATCTACAATACGAACTTATTTCCCATTTTTCCAAAAATATCAGTTCCGGAAGATGTCAATGATATACTGATGGGGTTATTTTGTGGTATTGGCTTACTTGTACTGTACTTAACTTGTTGTAAACGCTTTGTTGAAAGTACTTTGCACTCAATAACAAAAATGAGTCTTTGGATGCATAACATTTTCTTGTGAAATTTTATTCATTCATCATTTATTTCTGTGGTGCTTTAAAAATAAGTCGACTACTCCTCAGTAATTAGGTTTCTGCTTAAAAGTCTTGTATATATTCTCAAAAATGTCTGTCAATTGTAGTTTTTAAGATGAATTATTTATTCTCCAAAATAATGGCTTCAGTTTCAATCTTCCTGTTTCATCATAGAATTCAACGAACAAAGCAAATATGTAAATGCTATTCCCAGTGAAGATACTATTAATGACCATAAATGCAAAGCTTATTCACATTAGCGTTTTCTCTGATGCTGCTTTTGTAATTCTACAAATTATGTACTTGTTTAATTTATTAAGCAAATGTGATAATCCATTCAAAGAAACGACCAAATTGAAGCTGGAGAGTGCACAAGCTATCTACAATTAAAAAGTTCTAAGAAACATGTCATGTAATTAAATAGATACATGCATCTATACGTCATTATCTACTCTTTGTGTTTATTGCATGTAAACACACTTCATGTTAAATTTAATGTTTCCAAAAACATTAGCACGATGCTCAAATTTAAACAGTTGCTGCAGATCAGACTTGTGCCATCTCTACTTAAAAGTAAACGGCTACTCTCATAAAATAAATATTATGATACAACATACATACATCGATACACCTAAAAATAAATTGTTCTTGGGACTTCATGTCAAAATAGTCTCCGCGAATACTATTCCTCAAAATATGCAGATATACACTACTCACTATTCATAGTACTGGAAGGATGAGAAATAAAATAACATTGAATCATTTGTGCCAGTTGGACAAACATCAAATGAATTTGTCAATCATTCCAGCACAATGGTTTTGTTTGTATGTATTATTTAATCCAGAACAGAAAAAAATAGCATTATAAAGATAAAGCATTATGAAGTCATAGTTCAATACATGAAAAAATGCTGATGAGACAGCCAGCTTTACTCTAGTAGTTGAAAGTTTAGACCAAAGTGTTAAATCATATCGTTCATTCAATTTTTGCCGTATAGGGACTCCCAACTAGGGAGAAAATACGAATCATATTTGCACAATATTTTTTGTTTCCTTAATTTTTCTTGATATGATGAAGACAGACATTATAAAGATATAGACGACATTTGTGTTCATAATAGGTATATATACCTGAAAAGCAGACAGTGAACCTAAGTACTGAATAAGTGCTGGTTTAAGAATTTATTAGAAACTCATGCAATGTTTTATTATGGCTCGTAGTTCGTATAATTACCTACAAGCATTTGCTACTGCTGCGACATGACTTATGGCCTAAAGATCCTCGACCATTTATTATGACCACACTGCAGCTTAAACGGAAAATGGTACACAAGTATATAAACTTGTATATAAACTGTAAATCTTAGTTTCTCGTCGACGATGAGTCATTCTGTGTGAACCCTGATATCTGACTGACTAATCCAAGTCCATCCATTGCACTGCTGTAAGTTTTACTTTTATCATCCATACATAAATGCATTGCTTGTTTGTGGTTCTTTGTATGCACACAAATGCAAAATATATTTGTGAAATGATGTGTTAGGAAACTGGGCGCGATTAAATATGGGCCTTTGACCTGCTTCCAATCTCATACATACACTATGCGTCTAAAATATTGAAACTTAAGTTCAAACGTTTATGCTCCAGTTAACCAATTAAGCATTTGAAATTACGCATATAATTTTTCAACTTTACCGTACCAATTAATACTTAATCTTGACAATATCCATTACACTGGAGAAATAGCTGCACATTGTGATTATGGCACTGCATTTATTATTGATTTGTAGTTACCTCTAGTACAATTTTGATTTTGTGTCAAATTAAATGTTCTTTGCTTTTGTTACATATTATTTACGTGACCTTTCCATACGTTGTTACTAAATCGCACTTGCATCTCTCAATTATGCCATGTTCTAGTTATTTTGCACTAATGAATAGATTTGTTTTGTAATAATACAAATTATGGAGAATGAATAAATACATTTTTATGTCAAGTTGACATTGATCATGTACTTACTTGTTGCTTGTAATCTGGAGCCTTCAACTGTCCAGCCATCCTGCGGATGGACTGGTGATGTTGAGGCTGAGTTCTTGCTATGGCCATGACCGTGTGCCTCGTCCATTCTGTCAACCGTTCCCGTGCAAATCACAGAAACAAAGAGTCACCAAAGCTCAATGAGGAAACCACTTTCTTGCACTAAAAGTCACATCATCATCAAAACTTAAGGATAGCTCTTTGCCTTTGTTTGTGTTTTCATAATCTGTCAGGTCACTCCTTCAAAAGTATGCGATGACTCACACTTGTTTCAAGTTGAACTTAGAACAAAATGAAGATAAGATTTATATTATGATGACAAGCAGTCATCTTATATTGAAGATATAAATCATGTTTCACTTTCCTCCATTTTTGTAGTTTTCATAATTAATAGCATGCTTGAACTTACAGTTTCACTTTTAAAATAAATTTTTTTGTTGTACTATAGAATTACTTATAAATAACTAGGTAGTTTAAAATTTAAAACTCGGACTCTTCTAAAAATTATCTTCTTCGTTCGACTCGTGATAAAAAAATCGTTGTCAAGATTTGATAAAAACACAGCTTGTTATAAGTGCGCTACCGTAGTAGTACTATGTTCACTGTACCATAATATAAAAATCATATTGCAAGTTAGGTTGAGCGTGAGTGTTCACATTAGACTGGTCACTGATGTTTCAAAACAGCATCTCTGGCGAAAATGATGCTGATTTAATTTTGTTAGTTATGTCGCAAAGAATTTCTGATAAAGTACTTTTACAAGCTGACAGGGAGCTAAAGTTAAATGCGTATCTTAACAATATATTTTATTACTGTATGCACTCACTACAGTACTGTTGGCAGAACAAAACATCTTTGTACGAAGATCTTCAGCAAAATTACAACTACTTATTGGGTAATTATTTTTGACGATGGCCGACAAAATCACAACTCACTGATTGAGCGAAAAGGGGGAGATCACTAGATTATACACTAGTGCATCAGCTTCATTGAAGCATACTTAAGCCTTGAATATCATGCTTTTTCTTTATTTAGCAGTCAGCAACAACAGACTTTGAAAGGGGTAAACTTTTTGGGTACTTCGGTTCGTACCTGTAGATATACCTCCATTCATTAGAATATTTCTTTGTGTATTCTCGTTTTCTGAAGAACCAAATGGATGAGCTTGATGTGCTTTTCCCTCACACATAACAGTGGAGTACAAGCACCTCCTATCCCTGCTTGTCCTTCATCTAAGGGACGTCGGACAGAAGAACGGTACTCATGTGCCCTAAGAATAGAAACAGAGTTCAGGTTCAGTGTATTCCACGACAGGCTGCAATCACAGTTGAAGGTCTAGGTGAGAAAAATTTACACACCTTAAAATCACTTTAAAAATCAATCGGATCACGACCACATCACTCTATTTTAAACAACGAGGACATCATGCTAAATACTTTGTATGGTCAAAAGTTTTGCACACATCCACCTTCAACATGTGTACAATATCAAAGAAAACATGCGTGTCATGATTATGTCTTACAACAGGACAAGCGGACAACAACGTAAAAAGATGATGATTATTATTGTTACACAATCATCACCTCGCGAAAAAAAAACCAAAAATATGTGAGAAGTTCACCTACCCAAATGGTTCAAGTTTTATTACTGCATACATAGATGTTCAGAAATACATGATTTTTGCAAGGAGCCAGGGAGTGCACGTATCACTATACGTAAGCACATTTTAAACCTGTGTGTCTCCTCTGCTGTGCGAACATATCACACGAGAAACTCCACACATTCCTTCACTTCTTTAAAAAAAAAGTAAATGTGCACGATATTTTTTTCAAGATTTCTTACAAGAATTGGATGATTTGCCTAAGGTTGCCTACACACGGGCTGCTACACCTACAAATGCACAGAATCAAGAATGGAAAATAGCTCAGAACAGTGGAAAACCTCGAATGGAAAAAAGTGTGAATCTATTCGAGATACAATGATATGATTGCACTTTGTAAGTTGACTATCTTTCTGTATCTGTCTCGTATAAAAACAGTTCATAATGCCAGTTATTGCAACTGCAAGGGAGATACGCTGCCGAAAGGTTATTGTGATGTTCTTCAAACCAATACATCAGGCATTATTAGTGATTTAACTTGCATGATGATTACATGGAGTATTGGTCTTCTCGACGAAACAGTGTGCACAATAGTAAAAGGAGTCGTCATAATTATAATGGTTATTGTTTTGTGTATAGATGTGGACAATTTTAGCAGTGGTGGTGGTGGTGGAAGTAATCACATTGTATGGCTGGCTATTATAATAGTGGTTTGACAAGAAAACGGGGGGATCCTGATGTGGCGAGACGATGTGAGAGCTCGGAGCTGCGTTCACATTTTTTATACATGCATTACATCTTCTGTGGTATCATTATATACATGCGACTTGCCAGTTGCTAGTAGTATGCTTCGTTTGTGCACTGTGATTTTTTATCGAGCTGGTTCCTTTCAGCAGTAAAAAAGTCAGGGTCTGATTGTGTTTGTTTGTTGATGCATGCAGTACTTGCTTCAGGATGAAACACATGTGTGTTGTACAATGTGTGCAGATGGGGAAAGAGAAATATTTACAATTATTTTTGTTAGCTCTTCTTATTATGACGATTTGAGAGAACTTCCATTTACATATTATGTCTTAGATATATTGTTGTACGTATTACGACTACGTTACATTAACAAAAAAGAATGAATGCAGTTTTAGCATTTGTATTTGACCTGATGCTTGCGTTCTTTCCACGATCATCATGATATGACGATGGTGACGGACCATAAGCTATTTTCTTGGTGAACATTTTTAACTAACGAAAGAGCCACTGTGTTACTGATATACACTTCCATTTAGTTTATTGACTGCTCGGCTGCTGGTTGGTTTTTGTTTGGTGGTGGTATGTTAAACGGTGATGCATAACTTGTCTTTTTTACAAACAAGGAACACTGGTGAACTCACACACATGCTCCTAGCGCATACACGACTGCCATACGATACTACATTTCGTGTTGGGTTTGTTGGCTTTTTGTCAGAAAAAAATTCATATAGTATTCATATAAATCCTTCATAATGTATTGCGTTTTACATATCAAGTTAAAGATATTACTTTTTAATGAAAGTGAATAGCTGCACAGCCTTTAGCAAGAAGGTTTGGCACACAGCTCACTGTGGAATGATGATACATGACAGGATCATCACGGGCCCTAACACTGTATGTTTTGAAATAGACAAAATAGTGTAACCAAAACTTCAGAAATGCTCATTCCATTTTTTTTCTTAGACGAGGAGTCTCATATTTCCAAATGTAATTTTGGTTTGCAATGCTTCATAGCGTAGAGGAGATTTGCAACTATATTACATATTTATAAGCATATGTCTACTAAAATGTTGTACTTTCGTTAAAGCGTTATGGTTAGTTACTGTCATATTGCATTCAATCATTCAATTTAGTAACAGTCACGAGTAAACTCTTACTGAACATAGTCGGAATATGGTATGTATCCATAATGCATAATATATCCTTAAGCATAAGCGTTACTCAAAGTAAAAGGCAAGGCAAACATTATCGTTATAATAGATGTGACGATGATGTAAGTAATGTTTTTTGTTTATCACGAGTTGTTTATGAGCTAAGTGGATTTATTCCATTCCAATCCTTTTTGCATATTCTGATCATTAAGGTGGTTTGTTAACGTGTGAAATAGAGTAAAGCATGTAAGTTGAAGGTCTTCTGAGGAATTAGGAGTATAAATGATAAGAATTCTTTACGGCATAAAAGGTATATCTCCGAAGAATGGATACTCCTTCACATAAAGTATCATAAGTAATAATCACTCTCATTTTCTCTAATGCGTGCTTCAGCTCATTTAGAAAACCAAATTGAGAGAGAAAATGACAAACTTGTCAAGGTTTAAGATTTTCAAAAATGTAGGAATCTAGTAAGATTTTAAAACTATTTTGAATGATGACAGGGTTTTTTAAAATGTTTTTGAGTTTCAGAATTTTGTGATAATGCGTAAAGTAAATTGCTTACTTTGCATCTCACGAGTTGCTTTTAACTATGTTTTTTATCAGTCGAAATGTCCGACTCGCATGGCTCTTTTCTTTTTTTGAACATAATTTTGATGCACCGTGTAGGCAATGAGATTGAAGATGACTTTATCATCTATGATTTCTCCTCTCAACAAGCGAGTGAAGGTTCAGACTTTGCTCGTTTCTTAAACACTTTTTGCTGCATGTATCACTAATGTACTATGTTTTCAGTTTACTCCGTGTCCGTGAGGTATATCCGATTGCAGTTTTTTCATTTCCTCTTTATTTTTATGCCCTATAACGGATGCATATACACCAAGGTGAATGAAGGATTTCAGCTTTGCTTACTATAGCGTGTTATGGCATTTCCTGGCAAATTCACTGAAAATCAGTAATAAACCTTCTACATGCCTTCCATTTAGAATCAACTTACTCGATGCACCCCAAACCCCAATTGCTAAAAATGAGCGTCATTGCTCTCCTGCTCTTTTCCTGTCAACCCAAACACAGTATCCAATTTCGACATTTGTGATCGTGCTGGGCTTATTTATGAATGCAGTTTTTTCTCTTTTTTTCTTTGCGTGCTTGCCAAATGTCATGAACTTTATTTTTCAAATTTAGCTAGGATCTCCCTGGAGGAAATGACTTGCATGAAAAATTTTAAGAAGAAACAACGCAATGATCTTCAAATATTTATGTTTCCCGTCGAAAATTAGTTTGTATTAAAATTGTATCACTAGCTTTGATTATGTTTTTGATTATTACTTCAAATTTTAATTTCGTATCCAGCAAATACTATTAATTGGTTTGAAATAAATCGCTTAAATATTTTAGAAAAACTAACATGTATTCTAAAGATGACATTTTAATTCGATTTGCAAATTAGTAAATGAAAGGATTTTATTTTTCCAGTCCCATACACCACTTCACACGGATTGAAATAGTTCAGCTTTGCAAGTTGGTATAGTGCCAGTGTGGATTATGGGCTGACAGAATGAGTTTTGCACTGTGTGGGTATGAATCATGTTGGGGTTCTGTTGCATGTGTTGCCAGTAAATCATTATTAGCACCAACAGGCATTTCACTTTCTCCCACCCGGCTTACTTGTAAGCTAATATCTGCAGCACATTTTCCTAAAAGTTAAGGCAGAAATTCGTTAATAGGATAGGTCACCGAAACCGAATGCTTACATAAAGCTTAAAATACAAGAAGCTCACTTTTATGCTGCATTATTTCAAAGATTAACCGTCCACAGCCAATCAAAAATCCAACAAAGGTGAGAAGAAACAAGCCAGTAAATTGTGATACCACAAGCTTCTTTGGACCATCGTCATAATCGTAAACAACCTGTGTTACATTTCTGCTTTTCTCCCAAATTTTTCTTTCCTTTTTGATAAACTCCTGGTCCAATCGAAACCATTTTATGGTTAGTCCCATTTGAACAACTGCTTGTATCGTTCTGTCCAAGTGCTCTCCAAAAATTGCTCGACGCTCGTAAACCTACAAAAATAAATACAATATCAATGGAAATTATGAAGAGAAAAATTCCAATTTTGGGTTACTGAGATTTATGTATTGAGCATTCAGAAATACCAAGCCGTCTCCAATGAATAAAGCTATTTGGCTCGACTCCTGAAGGGGAACATGACCATTTTTGTCTGTCAAATTCTTCACCATCGCGTAATCCGCTATTCCCTTCCAAATTATACATCCCAAATCCTCTCTCATTGCTCGTTCAAGGCAGTTCTCAGCTTCTGGTATAAGCTCCATGCGAGCTGTTAATGTTTTGAACACTGGACTGGTACTAGTAGCAATTAAAACGTAAGCTGCTCCAGCTACAATTGTTTGTGATTATGAACAAAATAAATATTAAGAAAGTGATGACAGAGATGACTTTTAAATTTGCGATATATATTTTAGGTAAAGTATTTAATGATAACCTTTCCCAACAACGTTCAAGGCGACCTTAAAATGAGAATTTGCTAGTTCCTCAAAGGTGGTAGGAACCCATGTATTTACAGGAAAAGCAATTAAGCTGACTAACTTTCCCCTAAATGCAGTACTTGTTACCACTGCAAATAAAAGCCAAAATGAACAGAGAAGCCTGATTGAGTGAGATCTGAGGGGGCATACTTGATCTTGTTCCATTAAAGTGGAAAACATGTATTCAAACATTTCCAGGTAAGTCCACTTTATTTTAAAGCTCTCTGGATCAAAACCAGCCAAAGCGATAGATTTTAACGCTAAAGTTGTCACAATCAATGATAAAAAGAAGAAGCTCCACATAAGTGGCGTGAATGGTTTGAAAATAGCTTTGGGCGAATATGAGTTTCTTGGTTTATGCGTCATAAAAATGACCCACTCATACGAAATTGAGGATGACCAACCCAGAAACTTGTGACGACTGTAGATTTCTCCAACAATAAAGGCACAATCTGCTTTTCCATAAAATATGTCTCCTGTTGCCCCCACCCATGTACCATTCTTTAGTCGCTTTCCCGTTCCTCCACCGAAAGATGCCCAGAATATGTCATACGTAAAGTTGAATTTGAGCATGGCTTCATCCAACCACCACTTGTAAAAACCTCTCTTTGGATGATAACGCCCATCTGCCCGTATTTCTACCTCGAAGCGGAATGCAACTTTAGGGATGGCAAACCGAAACGCTTTTCCATGAAAATATGTTGTAAAATCAGGAAACAACTCTGGTATTTTGATTCCCCAAACATTTAGTTCTTGGGAGTTAAATGTTCTTACGACCTGCAATTTGGATTTTCCGGCGTCCCCATACAAGTCAACGGTTCTGCAGGAAATTTCTCCGCTGTCGGTTTGAAATGCTGCCAATTTATATTTAATTTTACTGCCAAACCGTGGTGAAAGTAGAATTTTGTTGGCAGTTTCTTCGTTTGGTAGAATGAGGAGAAAGTGGTCTTGATCTTTTCTCAAAACTGGGGCATAACGAGGAATCAGTGTTTCTACTAACCATGTTTCAATTTCGCGATTAAAACTATGCAAAAGAATGACCCCTAAACTACAATGCTCATGAGTAAATCTGTGAATATCTTCATGTCGAGGGTATGTAATGTTAACACCAATAGAAACCGTATGAGTCCCAGCAGAGTCCTGGTTTATTGCTGAGAAGTGAAAGTTTCTGAATGAATTTTCCTCTTTAGAACGCGAACCTAAATCACCGGATTTATTCTCAGTTGTTCCAGCTAATTTAGAATCTGCGAAAACAATTTCACAATTGTGAAATTTTGTTGCGATGTTTTGTACCAATACATCAAGAAGTTGTGATCCTTTCAGGTCAGTGAGTTGGCTAACTCTTAAGCTTGAACTTATGGGAATATATATAAACGAAGCACACAGCAGAAAGAAAATCATTTTTCTGAGAATAATGTCTGTTAAAGGCACAAGATGACATGAATAAAAGTTCATAGATTTTAGTTGTTTTTGAAAACAAAACGAAAACAATGTAATGCCTGCGAGGACAATTTACACTTGAAAAAAGAATTAATTGCCAAAAGTCATCCACACGACAAACACAACGGAAGCAATAATGTAACTTGTTTTTGTTTACTAGAATGAAGAATAATATGGATTAACATGGAATACTCATTAGTTGTGTGATAGAACGTGATAATCTGGAAGTCTTAAAAGTTTGGAAAGCGCTTTTCAACTTTACGACAGTCATTAGATATCCGTTGTTTTATTTACATTACAGTAGGTAAACCTAATAATAGGCAATTTTACTAACGCATGTAGAAGGGTAGAAGTTCAAAAATTTGCAGACACAGTATGCCACTTTCACCACGTATTGGATTACTATTTGGCATTTCTTAAATTACAGACACGTTAATTGCAATATATGTGAAAAAATAGACGCCATATTTTTAAAACAACTAAATCATGACAAGGAAATGAGATATGTATTACCTATTTAACCCATCTTGTCTTGTTATGGATATGCTAACATAAGAATTATACAATTATGTATGGGCTCGTAAGTCAAGGTTAGCCCATGTCTGACAGAACTTGTTAATTCAATATTTTATTATATGATTAAAAGTACATGTGATGTGAAAGCCGATGATTTATACAAGAATGAAAGCCATAATAAAGCAGACGAGTGACATACGAAACAGAATTGTGACAGTAAATTTCAAATTTGGAAAACCGCTTGGTAAGAAATCACGTTCCACTAGCTTATATATTACTCGTGCACACAGAGTCTATTTGATGTAACGACTTTACTAAATCCTAACCCAGATTTAAGTCGGTTTCATTCATTCCACTTAAGACAGCATATTATGAATCCTCCTCTTTTACATTACTGATCATCAATCGTTAAAAAACGTCTTCCTAGCATTCAACATTTAATTACGGGAAATTAAAAGCAACTAACTGACATTTAAAGTCAAATTTCGAATTATGTACTTAAAAGTTTATCTGATTTCTTCAGACCTTATTAGCTGGTAGACCTAGTGTTACCGATTTTGTACAACTTTAGCAAAATCATTCCTCCATTTACGTCAATATTTTAAAAATAATAGCTGTTACAGCATGTCGTAATCATTTAGGCAATTCACCCTATGTTTAGGTACATTATCTTTCTAGGAATCAGCTCGCAACAGACAGGCAAGAAAGAAAAAAACGAAAAACGGTAGAAAATCAATTTAATATCAACCTGCTGAAAAATGTTTGTTGCAATTATAACGGCATGTTGTCTGCTAATGGTTGGTGATAGATAATTATACAGCGCACCAAAACAATGAATAACCTTTATTTCTAAATGAACCAAGCTAAAATTTTACGTTCTCTAATCATAAATTGTACTCAAGTTGTTCACATGCAATATGATGCGAACGTTTGTAGCAATTTAGATAAACGTATCATGTATAGGTGAAATGATTTAGTTGAAACTAACAGATGAAGTGCGTCACATGGTGTCACATTTTGAAATCTTTATTATTTATTCATTCCTTCAATTATGCGTAATTAGTACAGAAACAGTAAAACGGTTGCAATATGGTAATGATGTAAGGTTAGGACAAAAATTGTGTCTTACATTCTAGACGTTTAGCTAGTAAAACTTTGAAAGGTTTTTGTGAATTCATAATTGCTTTGTGAGACACTGCTACATGTTGGGGAAATACCTCCTCCTGGGCATTTACCATTATCCCTTGCAATACTCCAAAATGACAATAACCCGATGTGCTGTTCATTTGCCCAGTTTACCAACTGTATACCATGCCTTGTTTCGAATATTTTCCCATTAAAGTTTCTTCCCAGCATGGGTGTCACGCCAAGCATTCGCCTCAATTCGCCATCAGATTTCTCACGCCAGATTTTCTTCATTTGCATGAGGACAGATTGTGCTGCTCCAATGACGGCATCACCCCAATCAGGGGATTTACCTGAAAACTCCATAGTCATTGGATTGACAATGTCCACATGAACATCATGTGCTTTCGCACTCTCCAAAACTTTCACTCCAAGGTCAGGATTAAGTCCATAGTCTTCCGCTTGGACCATTAGAGTGTAGCTTACAGTTGTTCCAGGCCTTTCTTGTTGAACTTTCTTCAATGCTTTGCTCACCATGTCGATGTTGATTGGGGACTCTACATCTATGTCCAAATGACTCGTTTTTACCACGTCGAGAATTTTCATGTATGCGTCCGCCAAGGCATCGGATGTGGTACAAGAATGTTCCAAGTAAGGTCCTAGAGAAAGTGGAATGTATAAGTGCATTGATGCGATAAGAAATGTATCGGGACAAGTAGTATTGGTTTTTTTACGTACCAACCGCTCCACCAAGTGCAACTATCATTTGGCCACCCATTGCCTGCACCTTTTTTATTTCACTGAGAATAATAGGATCCTCTAGATCCCTTTCTCCTCCCCATTTAGGATCACAGCCAGATGAGCTTCCAAGAACAAAAGCTAGCGTGAAATCAAGTTGTTTGGTTATCTCAGCCACTTCAGAGAGCTTTGGCACACCAGCCAGCATTACATCATAGTAGGGAGCAAATCTTGGTCCGGGTCCTGTTGAACATCAGAATGAACTTGAGTATTCAATTATATGTATTAATTTCTTCAAGGCCATAATTCCATTAGATTGTTATACCGTGCGGTGGAGGTGGACTTGTCGAGTTGGACGGCACGTCCTTTCCATCGTCAGGTGTCTCACATTTGGCGTTTGATGGCCAGTCACAGAGGTTGTCTTCTTTGTTGAAATGAAGCCCATCAGGACATGATTTCACCTCTTCCTCTCCATGTAGGCACACAATGAAGGTATCGCAACTTTCTGGATTTGGAGCGATGCTCCCTTCTTTGCAAGCTTGAGCTAAATCAAAAAAATTACTTTAGCCTTATGGTCTTATTATTTCTTTCATGCATAATAAATGATCAAGTTAAACAATTATCTGTCATGACGGTAAATGATGACCGCCATTACCTATCGTAAGTAGCACATATAGTGCTAGTACATGAAGCGTGATCATTTTTTATGAAAATATTCGTGTGTTTAGATCGAGAGAATCTGGTATTTATTTTTTTTAAACAAGTAAAAGATGAAATTGTGTAAATAAGTATCGTTTCTGTTTGATCGAATGCTCCACTCCTATTTATCGAACTATTCTAACTTAAGCTGAACTTTTGTGTTGCCCTTTTTTATATGAATTGTCAGGTTTTGTTATGTCAATAGGGTCCGCTTCCATTTTCATCTGAGCTAATCGTAAATTTAATAACAAGTAAAAGTAGAAACTGGTATAAATATGACTCATTACTAATTCGTTTTTTCTGAGATAAAGTTGTCACTTATTGTTAGTACCATTCGATCAATACTTTTCAAAAGACATAACACACACCAGTTTATCATTTATGCGCATAATTTTACGCAGAAAATCATACTTTTTATTCGATATGAGGACCAATGCAATGGCAATGTGCAATCGGTGCAAAACTGACTTAAAGTACAGATTATGTCATCATCGCTGCATATTCAACATTGCATGCAGCCTCAGTTAAATTCGTCTTTGTCATTTTTCGAGAAATTTTATTATTGCATTAATGTAGGTTAAAGTAATATTTTTGTCATGCCTTATTTTTACACTATTTGCATAAACGAAAGTTAACTGGTAAATAATTGAAGTACTTTCAGTCAATGGTGGTAATAGTTGTTATAAACGTAGAGCTAATCTGTTGGTTTTGTCATTAATCATCAGGTACTAGGTATGTACGTCGTAAAACGTTGTAGCAAACCAGCAAAATTACAGCATTGTTGAATACCATAATTATATCTTTACATAAAACAATATTATATGCAGACTTAATTCATGGTTTGTTATGATGAATAATGGATTCCGCCGAATAAAAGTGTCTCAAAGTTGATAAGACAATTTTATAGCTATTTCAGCATGCGATTCATCCTTGAAAGATGTCGGCACTTTTACTTGGAAAACTTTTAGCGACATTGTCATGCGCGCGTGCCTATTTAATGGCTCCGAGTGCAGTCTAAATGCACCCGTTCATTCGGTTAACTTGATTAAGCCTAAGCATAGTAGTAATGTCATGTACTCTGTTATTTACATGTAACATGGGTCCTGGGCTGACAAAAATGATTTCGGTAGATAAAGGTTGTTATTATGTTTTTAACATTGAGCTTGAGAATAAGAGAGCAAATCAGCCATAAGGTTTAGTAGTTTATTTGGTTGCGAAAATAAGCTATATCGCAAAATCAACCATAAATAGAAATTGTATTACAATGACGAGGGCGATCATAAAAATGATGATCATACAGTATGAGCAAATAAAGCCTAAATTTAGTGCAGCTAACTCAAGGCTAAATGGAGAATCCTATATCTTCCTTTTATAATAGAAAATAACTGTACAAAATTATTTCAACTACGATCATTTCTTTTTTCTATACTTCCTTAATCCTTTTACTACTTCAACTGCCAGAAATCTCTAAAAAACAAAGTTTCAAAAACTTATTATATGCCTCTTAAAACGAAAGGATAAGAATGACAAAGTCCAATCACTACATTTAGTTACTACAAATAATTTTCCCGAATCTCATGTGAAATTCTCATTCAGCATTCCATTAATGGTAAAAGTAGGTAAAACCATCCGTGAAAGGAATCTAAACCCGAGCAGATTCACGAAGCATGAACAAGAAACAAAAGTACCATGCCTAAACAACTCTCTGCACACCATCAAACAAATTCGTCCTCCCTCGTTTCTTGTCTATACGTTTCTATTACACGTGAAAGAAAGCAACGAATAATATAGGTAAAAACCACAGCTTTCTAAAAAGCGCTACAAAAGTTTGATAGGTTTGACAAGCAACGGTGTCCGTGAACATATAAATCCTAGCTGTATTTTGCTTCAAATCCTGCAAATTGAAATAGATGGACAGACTTAAGGCTTTCGACTTCATCCAAAGGAGAAAGTAGGGGTCACCTTTCTTCTTTACCAAGGAATTATTTCATAACATGCCAAGCGCCTATATATTTGCATACAAAAGCTAAACTTTTACTTTTCATTCATACAAGGTTTCCTCCTATAGCACTACTTCTATACTCCACTTTATTCAGATATTTGTCTAGTCTAGTGACAGCAGTAGCAACAACGTGCACGCGTATTATAAAACTCTAAGCATATAGAATGCTCATGGCATAATAATAATTATATACACGACTGCATCGCATTACCAAAGGACGAAGCACAAGGAAAATTGATCGCTATCTATTATCCAGTCCAGCAGTAATTTTCCAATATAAGTTCCAGACTATCGTAATATGGGGTAAGAAGCCGAAACCAGCAGAAACCTACAGCTCCAGTGAGCTGTGGTCGACAGAGTTGTGAGCCACATCGACTCAGTGTGTCAGATGTTCCAAGGTTGCATAACAGCCGATGGAAAGCCGACCTACGCGACAAACGTAGGAAAAAACGTGAGCATATAAGATCTAATGAATGAAACTACCCACTCAAGTGGCACATCACGTTATAAATGTAGAAAGAAAAGAGATGAAGTTGGATGTATGTGAAAATGCAAAGCAAATAATCTGTATGTCCTTCTTGTATTTTATCCAGCAAAAGAAAGGATTGCACATTGCATTACCATAATATTAAATTCATCAAGTAAAAAACCAGTTTCCAGATCCACAAATAATGAAAGCACCACCGTAATGTTCAGTTGGACGGAGTAGTGGAGAGAGGAAGAGAGAGAAAAAAATCGATAGAAATTTTTTTTTGTACTAAAGATAGAACCTAAAGCTCTTGTTTACGATCAATGTAATGCGAGATACAGCTTTTTACAGAGATATCTGTATAATTTTGCATGTGTTGCGTAACACATTGAAAAGGGCACATTTTTGTTCTGGTGAAAGGAACTTGCTATAATAGCCTTAGTAGTATCTTCCGAGTTGACGACTGCACACGTCTCTTGCATTGCTTACATGGTCAGCGGAGGGGGAAACGGAAAGCAATAAGAGTGAAATAATTCATTAAAGTGAAATGTTTCTTTCGCTGTGAAAACTTTAGGCTTATACATTTAGAAAGGAGAAAACACAACATGCCAATTTAAGAGAAAGCCAATAAAGAAAGAGGGAAAACAGTGTAACCTTGAAATATTTAGTATTTTTCTCCAGAATTATGATGGCAATAAAAACCACCCAATCATCATGCTGTGTATAATTTGTAACGAGAATCCTGAAAAGGTATGGCCAAAACGATGGCAGTGCTGGAAGGAAAATGGAAAGTTTTCAGAGTCCCTTTGCAAGCTCCTAGGACTTCCCACGTTTCCATACAAAACCGACTTCCAGAACTCCATGTACTGCGGATCCTGCCAGAAACGAGTGTACGATGTTTACCTGATGATGAGAAAGTGGGACAAGTTGCAAGATGAGATTTCAAAACTGAAATCGCGGTTAAAGAAGGATTTTCAACAGTCGCTGCAAAAGGGCGATACCAGCAGTAGTAGTAGCGAGGATTGTGAGAAAAGCAATTCTAGCAGTGGTGGTGATGGAAAGGGGGAGATTGAGCAGAAAATTAAGAATGGTTGCGGAGAAAATACAGTTGACCCGTCAGCATCATTCGCAGAGATTAATACCGTTGTGCGGAGGCGCATTCTGAAAAGTGAGACTTTTTACATAGAAAAAGATGAAAGCATTTAGTTCTGTTGAGGAGGTTTGGAAAATAATATTTCTGATTTGTGTGAAATTCTAGGACTTGACCGAGAAAATTGGGATTGTGACTGCTGCTGTGATACTCGCGATGAACCATTGGGTGCAGAGGTGGCTGCACAAAAGGGACAATCTCATTGCGGGTTCCCCAATTGTCAAGATAAAGACTGCTTAATGAAATGGAAAGATGATAAAACTAGAGGTGAAAATGCCAATGAAGATGCAGATGATGACTCAAGTTCCTCCGGGTCTGAGTGGTCATCTCATCAAGAAAGTGAATGCGATTATGAACTTTGCAATCTTTGTTGCTCTTCGGAGAAACATCTTGGAAATAAGAGAAAAGAGGGTGATCGTGAAGCCATGCATAATGCACCGTGCTCCTCACAATTTTGTGCAGACTGCACTATATGCAAGCATGAAGCGAAAAGATCACAGGAAATGATAAGCACTAACAAGCGAGTAAAAACATGGACTGCTACTTGCGAACCATCGACCACCATCAAGACGGAAGTTGACAAAAGTGAAAGCCCAAAAGAGAATGAAAATTCACAGTCTTTGGAAGAAACTGCGTCAGACTCGTGTCCTGCCGTCAAGATTAATACTCAAAAGGATGAGCCCTCGCCAGTCATGCCGTGTACCAAGAAAACGGTTCAACAAAAGGCGGAACCTTCAAATGAAGGGTCTCCAACTTTAGAAACAAATGAAGATGATGAAGACGCAAGTACTGCCATTGAGTTAAAGTATGATTATGTGGAAAGATTCCGATGTTTTAAACCAAATTGCACAAGAACATTTTTGTCCAAAGAGGACCTGGACATTCATGTAAAAAGGCATCACGAAGGTACAGCACAGATACCAGCTAAACTCAGCTTTATCTCTGTATAGTGGTAACTACCGACATGATGGTGAGATCTGTGCATTGTATAAGGCTCGAATTAATTACTTGCTTGCAGGCATCAAGTGTCCATTCATGTGCCAACAATGTGGAAGGGCCTTTCAGTGGCGTCGTGAGTTAACTTCTCATGCTTTAAAACATACAGGTACTTAATTAACAGTATCTATTATTATTCTGATTCATGGCTTGTAAATATTAAGCATGGCTAATGTCGTAAATTTTTTTTATAGGTGAGGTTGCGATATGCTGTCATTTGTGCGGTCGTGGCTTCCGAACAAAACAGTTGTTCAACGTTCATGTAAAAACTAAGCATGGTGGCGAGAGAAAGTTCAAGTGTTCAATGTGTGAGAAGTCGTTCATTTCAGAATCAAAGCTGAACACTCACTTGACAATTCATACCAAAGTGTATCCATTCACATGTACTATCTGTGGAAAAGGTATTCGTGGCAATCGATACCACCAAACATCTTAATCTTTTTCATTCATGCTCATACTTTTATGCGTTTCTCTTGTCCCTTAGGCTTTTCAGCTAAAACATTCCTGAGCTTCCACATGAGCAAACACATGGAGGCAAATCCGTATCAATGCACAACATGCTCGAAAACGTTCTCATCTCCTAGAAATCTCAAAGTACATCAATATACTCATACTAACTCACATCCATACAAATGCACAATTTGTCAAGCTGGAACTACATCTGAAACGCTGTTAAAAAAGCACATGCTGAAGCACAATAGTGAAAAATCAAATGCCTGTCATATTTGTGGAAAAAAGTTCCGGTTTCCTTCAAGTCTGAAAAAGCACCAGAAGGTGCATAGTGGGGAGAAACAGTTTACTTGCGAATTTTGTAACAAGGTATGTATCGTTATCATAAAAAACAAATATTCTCGTAAAGTGTGATAGAAAAATCTTTGTGATAGAAAAATTAAATCTTTTATCGGCAGACTTTTATCGACAAGTACAAACTGACGCGACATCTCCGAACTCATTCCGGAGACAAACCATTTTTCTGCATCACATGCAAGCAGAGCTTTACAGCAAAGGAGTACCTGAATAAACATAATGTTCAAAATCACAACACACAACCTACTAATGAGAGTTCCATCTCATCCAGTTCTCTCGACCCATCAATGGAGCTCCCACCTATTAACCATGATGATCTCCAACTTCCTGAAATTGATGATCCATTGAGCGCCTACCTTCCTGACGGCTTCCCCCATGATCCCAGTTTTCTTGATAATCTAAATACCGTTGAAGATATGGTTGTTACAGCCCTAGACCTTGAAAAATTTTCCAAAGAGGAACTTATGATGACGAACAAAGAGCCGCTACATCTAAAACAGGAAATTCAAGACCCAGATAATCTAGTACCTAGATCAACATTGTTACCTGACTTTCAAACACTCAGAACAAATTCGAATCAATTTAACCATGACTTTTCGTCATTTACGTTCCATTGAAAGAGTAGTATGATACATATAGTGCATGCTACTATAAATTGTAATGCAATAAAATATTATTACATTAAGTAAATAGGTATTATGTCAAATAGTTTGTATTTTCATAATCTTTATTTAACCTTGCTTTCATAAAGACTTGCTGACGGCAGTAACTTTTCTTTCAATTTTTGCTATTATATTCGTAGTACTACATTTTAAATGACTTGTACCACTGCTGTACTAGCTTATAAATAATAAATTGTTTCTCTACAAAAAAACTATTGATAACATGTCATTTTTTCTTAACAAACGACTACTTTAATTCGTTTTAGGTCTAAAATTTGGAATAACAAAATGCCCATTACACAACAAATGGCAAGCATATTACCAAGCAGTCAAATTTAAAAAAGGCAAATGCACTAGAATTTATGTGTAATTATTCCGTTTGGAAAGGAATTACCAAATTAGCAGACTTTAACACTGTATTATAAACATGACTGGTTTGTATACTTTGCTGGATATATAACGTATTATGCAGGCAAACAGCTTGAATTTTTTCCTAATCCCCATCAACGGTTTCAAATTCAATTCGATGACCCATGAACCTACCAACATTTTGATGTCAAATAGGTGCTACCTGGTGTGCTGTAAATTCAGAAAAGCGAGAGCAAAAATTGAAATCAACGGTTTTTGGAGTGAATGAATATAATATATGGAAAATATAAGGGCAGACAATTACGAATTGTCTGTCAATTCACTCACTTGTCTTGGGAATCTGAACCGCTTCTGTATCATTAATTATTACTTTGTGCTCTCTATTTTGGAAAAGGTAGCGAACTAACAGGCTTTTTTCTTCTCCTGGTGCAGGGTCATAAAATCCTGGTAGGTTTGCCTGGAAATTGTATCAAACAATTTTCAATTAAACATTTAAACATACACCATCATACTTTTCCACAACACAAGCAATACTTACCTTGGTACTGTCATGCAAGTCCAACCTTGAATCCCTGACTAGACACTGAATTGGAACTGTTACATCTAGAATTTCTTGATCAGCACTGGTGGATTGAGCGGAAGTTCCTCCCTGGACTAGGGAACCATACGTAGCAGAGAGTATAACTAGACCATTTCTCGATCTTTCCTCAGATGCAATTTTTAAATAAGTTTCATGCATAAGGGCTATTGCAGCTGCGGCCTCCGCTTTCTTCTCCGCCACCCTAAATAAAATAGCATAACATTCATAATTCATATCAAGAGCTTCACGGACACTTTATTTTTGACATGTTTATTCTTACTGCTCTCTATATGCTGCCTTTTGCTTTTCCTTTTCTAAGCGTCTCTTTTCCTCCTCATAAGGCTCAAGAAAGAGTTTACTTACTAACGTCCATAGTATTATTGGAGCAACAGTTCCATAAAATATTGGAGGGGGTAAAATTTGATCACTCAATTGAATAGGAAATACATATGCCTGATTTCCACGTTGTAATCTACAGAGGATAAAAATCAAAGATAAGTTATAGCCCCAGGCCCAATGCCAGCAGTAAATTCTTAAAACTATGATTGTAACCTTAATCTTAGCATTACTCCCACAGGAACTCCCACTACCATTGTGGCACTAAGATTTGTGACCTGAGAATATTTCTTGTCAACTCCATATTCTAACATGGCACCAAATGAACCAGCTCTGTTAAGAAGGTAAACAAAAGAATTAAATGGGAAGCTCATACATGCAATCTTCATCTTCATATAATGATTTTGCTTACTTGATAGCGCCGCGAATTTTGACATTATTTTCGAACTTGTAATAGCAACTTCCAGACGCAAATGAGTGGGGTATTCCTAAGTGTATCGAAGCTGTGAATCTGTAATGCTGGCCACCCCTAAAATATTATTTTTCGCAATTAGTTACTGATCGCATACTCTTGCAAGATTAACATCTTTAACCACATCACATGACAAACATCGTATAGTTATTATAAATGAGTGAAAACACAATGTTGGACCATACCTAATATATGTAGATTGTAGCCCACTCATTGAACCTGCCCGCCACATCAAACTTAAGCTGGAAACCTGATCAAGGGGTTTATGTGCACCTGCTGTAAAAAATGGCCTAAACCCGTGTTCTGTTGAATGGCCCATAAAGCCAAAGCTTGCGATGGCTCCTGTATTAAAAACTGGAGCTGATCCCTTCAGGCCAAAGTCCATTCCATTCGTGTTTCCACCAACTTCAAGTTCTCCCCAAGCATTTTGACTGCAGAAAAACAAATTAACATAAAAATGAACAAGGGAGAACAGGGGACAGATAAGAAAGAAAGAAAAAAAAGTCATTGTTGTACATACCCAATAATTCTTCTCAGTCCACACATAATTTGACCCTTCCCTCTACCATTTTCGGCAGAAACATTGCCAGACATAGTACATGTATCCCGAGCAGTGAATGGAGCTTCGATGGACTGTGCAAAATGGAAACCAGTGAGTTCCAAATAAGGTGGAGCTATAGATCAAAGAACATTGGAAATGAAGAATGAAATCATTGTTTTATGTGTTTCAAGACTTTGATCTGGTGCCTAACTCACCGTCATAATATAATGCATCATCATCTTCTTCAGTGCCTTCATAGGGAGAAAATAATTCCGACATGTTTATATTTACGGTCACAGAGCCCTTTGGATTCATAAGTCGTTCTAGTCGTCGTTCTTCCTTTTCTCTGAGTAAAATAAAGTGAATAAATACATAATTGCAATTATCTATATTAATTATCCTAGTCTAAAATTCGCTGATAAAAGTTGGCAAGAAACTTGTATTTTACCTTTGTATTCTTTCATAATCTTCTCTGATTTCCTGAGGCGTTCTAAATCTAGTGACAATGGCTAGCTCCTTTTCATCTTTAATGCCTTTCATTCCTAATGTATCGTAAATGGCTCTTCTATGAGGATCTGATAAAACTAATCAAGGGAAAATTCAAAACATTAAACCAATTAATGAAAGATACGCTAATTGCTGGAGCACATAGACTAAAATTTTTATTTAAAAATTACTTTCATGAGCAGTCTTGGCTTTTTCGAACAATTGTCGAGCAAACACTTGCTTCTCCGGATCCCTGCATTTATCAGGATGGTAGATTCTAGACAGCTTCCTATATTGATTAGTGATCTCCTCAGTGGTTGCCTTAAAATTAGCAAAGTATAATTTTCTAAAACCTTTCACATTACTTGTAATGTTGTAGACGCATGTAATGATATTCGACTTACTTTTTTAGATACATTTAGAAACGTGTACAAGTCATTTTCATTAGGATCTTGGGAAAAGGTCGATGGAAAGTTTCCATCTTCGTCCTCATTTTCTTCATTAGTGACATTAAAAACATCACCACCAGCAGTTGTATCCATTTTAATGCTTTATTAGCAGCCCTTCAACTACAGATCTTCAACTTGTACCGGCTCACGTATGTATCCTTCTTCTAAACAGTGCAGTTTGCAGCAGCTCAGGAAAACGCTCAAATTATAGTCCCTTTCGTGAATTTTTAATTCATCAATCTATATGCCCTTAGTCCGGTATTATTTCTTCCTGTGCAAATTGTGCAAACCGTTAAGCTTACAAAAGTCCCAACATCTATGTCTAACGTCAACATTAATTTACTTAAAAGATGAAGCCAAACTCAAAGTGTTCTTCATTTTTGCTTTCCGCACTTTCACTGAAATATGCATTCTTGCATCATCCTTGCTTGCCTGACAGTTTTAACAACTGGCCAACCACGTGATCAAACCAAACTGTAAAATATTTAAAGTGAAGCAAGATGTTCACAGACAGGAATTCCGTTCCAGATAAGTCCTAAAATTCTCACCAAAATTTAGTAAAGAAAATTTAACTAGTCTCAAATTGATAGTCTGCCAGACACTTTCACCACATGCTCGCCTTCATTGATAACACACTAGAAGAATGTTTTCACTTGTTCCGCTAAGGTTTTTCCCGACCAAAACAATAAATAGTCCAGCAAAGGAGCAGATAGATGTGTGGATAGAGATGCGAATGTTGCACTGTTTGTGTTGCAGGCAAGAGCAGATGAGCGAGAAGAGGCAGAAATGTATGGGTGGTCTGATTCTATAACATGTTGTCCATTGGTTCTGTGTGAAACTTGACGCGGCAAGGTGAGCAATCAACATGTGCAGGGTACACAATACGTCAGCGAAGCGCTCTTGAAGAAAAGGAAAAGTGTTGAAGTCTTAATTATAAAACCTGAGTGAAATTAAATTTGCTGATTTTGAATCTTCCCTGTGATTCATCTATGAAATAACGGTTCCCTGATTTTTGCAACTACAACGAAATGGGAGGTCATGGAGAGGAGAAGGTAGACGAGTTGATGTCCTTAGTTGCGATTGAGGTAATGATTGATTATCCTTTGAAGTATTTATTTGACGTGTTCTGTTCAGGCTAGTAATTGTCAATTGTCGAATAATAATTGATTTAACGTGTTATTAGACGTTAGCTCTTTAAAATTCGATTATACTAGCAGGTCTGTTATACGTAACTGTCAATTTTTTTCTTTAGGAGTATTTGGAATCGACTGAAACTGGAGGAGGAGATGCAACATTGACTATACCTCCGGAGAGTGATTACAATGTTGAACGAAGTAATGGAGTTGATGATGAGGGGGTGCAACTTGCCCATGATCGGAGTAAAAAGGAAAGGTCCATGGATGTTCGGGCGACTGGGAAAGAGGCCGAGACTTCATTTGAGGATTTACAACTAAGGGAGAAGACTTTGTCGGGGCTGAAAAAGTGTGGATTTTATGTTCCCTCTCCTATTCAGTTAAAAGCTATTCCTTTTGGGAAATTTGGATATGGTAAATTAAATGGCTTGTTTTTATCAGTTATTTTTGCAAATTTCGTAATTTCATTAGTATGGCATGAATTCAGAATCCACATTGCAGCCTACAGCAAAGTACTAAAAAAATTGCTACATGTGACGTTTATCATTCTAAAGATGATTTATTTTTGCTTTATAGACCTTATTCTTCAGTCTAAGTCAGGAACTGGAAAGACTTGTGCATTTGGTGTTATCATCTTGGAACAGATTGATGTAGTTTGTGAAAATGTGCAGGCATTAGTCCTTGCTCCCACAAGAGAAATAGCTTGTCAGAACTGTGATGTTATCAAATCCATTGGGTGCCTTACACCAGGTATGTAATCAAAAGAAGAATGTAGGTCTTCAATAAATATAGTGTAATGTGCATGTAAATGCTTAACTTTATTCAAAATTTTTTGATGTATAGGATTAATTGTGAAAAGCTTTATCGGAGGAACATCTGTAGAACAAAGTAAAAGACGATCAAAGCAGTGCAACGTAGCGTCTGGTTCTCCTGGACGGATTCTTCACATGATTAATGATGACCAGATGGATGTTTCAAATATTCGTATAGTCGTGTTGGATGAAGCTGACAAATTAATGGAGTCACCTTTTATGTCTGATGTCACTTCGATATTTGAAGCTTTACCATCTACGAAGCAAGTAATCGCTGCAAGCGCTACTTACTCCGATAGTTTGAAAGATTTTGTCAAGCGTTTTATGTGTCAGCCAATGGAGATAGCTGCCGATGTTACTCAGGGCTTGCTAGCGATAAACCTGTATGCTGCGGACATTCACAAGATTTTAGAAATTCCCAAAAATGCTAATCAAGAAGAAATGTTTGCAAGTAAAATGAAAGTACTTTTAGAAATACTGCGAAACCTGCCGTTTACTCAGGCTATTGTGTTCTCTAGATGTTTGACGTGAGTTACACATTGCTTTTTTGTAATTTCTTTGCATGTTTATTGATAATAGAGTAATATTTAATGAAAATGTTTTTGTTGTCTTGTTTTAAAGTGTGGAAAAGATCTATGATGACTTGAAGGAGTATAGCTTTCATGTTGTGAAGCTTACAGGTGCTCTAGCTCAACAAGAGCGTCTTTTAGCATTGCGAGCAACTCAGCAAGGTAAATGCAAGATTCTCATTTCAAGTGATCTTGGTGCTCGTGGAATTGACTGTGAGGGAGTAGATCTGGTTATCAACTTTGAACCTCCGGACGACGCATTCACATTTGTCCATCGTTATGGCAGAGCTGGACGCTTCGGGAGTTCAGGAATATGCATTACACTGATGACTTACCGTGGCGACTTTCGCTGCCTTGCCGAGTATTCTAAGAAGGTGAAATCAGAAATCAAAGTTATTCAGACATTACAACAAATCAAGCTGTTGGGACAGGGTCAAGCCCATAAACTTGAAAGGCTACATTTGAGAGAGGCAAAAGCGTCATTGCAGGATCCTGAAAATCAAAACTGGAAAGAAATGCTGGCATTCTGCTTAGAACAGCCATTAGAATTTCCATCACTTACAATGGACCTACATTCTGGTTTTAAGCTAAATGTTGATTTCGACGCAATGTGGAGGGAGGTGCAGAGCATTAAGAAACGTAATGAGTAATGATACTTATCGCACGATAGATTCCTTGGCGTTTTAACGTTTATTTGAGTCATATCCTGAAACTATGAATATGTGAAAAGTAATTTGATTCGAGAGAATGTTCCGGTTTGAATAAATAGCTTTAATTTTCACACCTTTGTTTGTTGTACCAATTTAACTAAAGACTTTGTACCTGCAATGATGATATGATAGGATACAAAATGAGAATAAGACTTGATATTGTTATTATTGATTTTATAATAAAATGTATTTTTTGTTTACGAGTCGAGTTTGTTTTACTTGACAAGTCAAATTAACAATGTGCTTACTGAAATGTCATTACAAATATAAGAATACCTATGCATTATACTTTATATCAGCATGAGGGTCATATTCAAATATAAAATAAATTAATACTGAATATTTGTGTCCGACTACTGACTGATTGTAAGAGAAATTATTTTTGTAATCTAAAAATTTTGGGGTTACGTGAGTAATAAGTAATAAAATAAAGCACTTTGAAAGAAACTGACGAGCCGCTGGCTGCCCATGACCTGATAGCGTTTGTTGTTTGTAGTATGTTCAGTTTGAAATCACGAAATTTTAGAGATAGCCAAAAAGCTTGCTTTGCGCAAAAATGTTTCGTAGTTTGTATCAGAGGGTTATCTAGGTAGATAATCTAACCATGTCAGTAGAGCAATCCTGAGAAAATCATTAACATATAATTTCATCCCTTACGTTAATTTTCTCTTACGGTTAAAAAACAAGTGTACAGAACTCACAAAAATTAGAAACCAAATATTTAGATAATCAATTTTAGTGGTTAGATGGACAAAAATGTTGTCTCAAAATTCTGGATTTTCATCAATTGAATTTTCAGCTGTATGATAGCAAGATAACGTACAATTAGGAGTGTAAATACGTAAAAAATATTAAATATGCCGACAAAATAGTATGGCATTAACCTCTGTCTTCCAATATTGCCAATATGTACGAGATGAGAAATGGAGCTCATTATAGCTACCTGGTTGTGAGCATAATTATCTTATATAACGATTAGTGAAAGAAAAAGGATATAAAAAACCTATAAAAGTCTTCGTTTTCAAATAACAAATTGGAGATTCTTTTCTCACACGATGAGAATCAGGATTTATATAGTAATAGTAATGAAAATTAACCTGCCAATCACTTTTGCGTCTGAATCAATCAATTTTTTAAATTTTGGACTATTTCTATCAGTTGTGGTAGCATTATTTATGTCTGAAAATAAATACTCGTCAAGAGTAAGTATATGTAAGTGAAGTCTGCATATTAATTTGTAGTATTTTTTATATTGTTTCTCACTCATGAATGGTAGCATCCTTTATTTTAGTTCAATCATACTAGAATCTGATTTAACTGTAATATATGCGGTTATCCAATAGTCCATAAACTCCCTCAAGACCATTAAAAGTAACTGTCATATTAATCCATCTATCTACTAACTATACTTTCAATTTCTTTGCGTGACAACTTCTGTGAGCATGTTATCAAGTTATCATATTGACAGATATTAGTGACATAGCGCAACGCACAAAACCACTCTTTTTTATGGGCATGGGTGTTTTGTGCACCCTATGTATAGTATGCATGCACAAATGCTTTGTTTGCTTTGAGAAAAGTCATTGCTGCTAATCAGTGCTTATCTTCACCGGTCTTGATAAAATGAAATTATAGGCGACAAGTGAAGCCATCAAATATAAAGTAACACTACGTGAGATTTGCACGCAAAATTTTAATGATGAGGCAGTTGACGATAATAGCACGAAACGAGAGAGCGACCAAAGTCATCTTGCATGATAGGAATAGGATTTAAATTAGAATGATATGGAAATGCAGACAGGATAAGTAAGCATGTTGTTCCGTTTCGCGTTCCTTTTGATCGTTCATAAAGACATTTAGTATCTGTTTATGCATGATAAGTGAATATTAAATTGAGGGTCAGTGCAAGGATCTTACCTGGGCTGAGGTGTGTAGATAGGTACATACGTAATACTGGCTTTGCTTCCCTTAGTCCCATAATAAACTCCCATTTTTACTAATCGTGTATAAAGGAAAAAGTTTTTGCATATCATCATCACTACTATTTTTGCCCCATAGTTAACTCGTTAAACCAAGTCTTCCTCCATATTCTTTATGTAAAAGAAAATGCACTCATTAAAAAGCCATGTTACATTGTTTGATGTCACGTCACATTAGCATGCGCATTTTTAGTCTACAAGAAACAAATTAAAATGAATATTGCATTTTTTTCTCCATTTTCAGGCTATGGTACCAGCTTAAAACGAAACAATGCTGCTAGCAAATAAAAGAATAAGTAAAACCACAAAAATTACAAGTCAAAAGGGTAACTGATAGTCCGTATTGGTATTTACCATGCTAGTGCTGGCCTTTAAAAAGTACCATTACTAGTTTCGTTTTGGTTGCACTATGGGAAATTTCCGTAATTGAAACATGTAAAGCTCGTCATGATCAATAATAATATATGCATGAAAACTATAATTATAAAATGCAAAGGTACATAATGTACACTAGTGAGCAGTGCTTTTATACACCCACACCCTTGAAAGACGATCGTAATAAAAAAGCAATTTAATGGACGTTCGTTACACAAAAGACTAGTCTTCAGCAAGTACACACAACAATTCAGATGAGAATAGTATTAAAAATGGTGTAATTCAAAAATAAGAGGAATCTTTTAAACTATTTGTTTAACGTAACAAAATGTAATTATTGAAGGTTACACCAACCGTTACTTTGTTTAGCGTTTCATTGGCTTTTCCTCAATTAAAATGAGCACTGTGTATAATATTCATGTACAACCAAGTACAACCTCCAAAATTTTCCAAACAGTTCTGTGCATTCTTGTCATTTTTTCAATAACAATTACATATATCCCATTTCATTTTGCCTTCCTTCCCATCAACACTTGATCTAACTATCTAATGATTTAAGATTAGAAATTATTAAACTATTATGTCAAAGGAAAAGGAGGTCTTGTTCGTTTAATACGCAATCTAATGCTGTTCCCAAATTAGAACTACTACCAACAACAACAAAGTAAATTAAACGACTATCATGACAGGACAAGTCAGTTCCTATTTATTTTTCTATAATCGTTGGTTTCTGAAATAATGAAACAAGCATTGTGTTCAGTCGCTTCTGCAAATTTTTCTTGTATTTTAGAGAACTAGGTATTTTAGTCAATTATTGACAGCAAAACCAAGACCTCCCATGTGAAAAAACTGTGTATGCAAAATTAATATTCTAGATTCACGGACCTCCACAGAACAAAATTGTGCAGAACTGCCCAAGTAAAGGGCTGATAATTGGGGTATTTTATGTTTTGACAAGGTTTGGCTAGTGAATATTTTCAAGTGAATCCTTCTTCAAGGGAGATTCTTCAAGCAAAAGTGATCTTTGATTTTTGAGTGGTAGTGGTGCTAATGTTTTCAAGCAATTAACAAAGTGTCCAAGGGAAAGAATTTCAATGTGGAAAAGATTCAGATAACCCCTCGTCGCTACACTCAGCATTGCTAACATAATCGTAACAATATGACCTCACCAAAAGGAAGACAACGGTTGAGACCTCCTGTGATTTTGACATCATATTTGCTGGTGTGTCAGCAAATTCTTGTAATTCTTGTTAGTGTCAGTACATTTTGTGAAAGTGTTGAATATTTTCTTGACGAGGATGAGCACGTGCAGTCAGCCCTACTGGAAGGTGGAAAATTTCCGAAAATCCCACCTGAAATTAGAGTTCTTGCAAAATATGGGGAATTCCATAAGACAATCTATGATTTGCCAAATACGGAAACGGTTTTGAGAGAAACTCATTTCCAATTGGACCCGTATGACTTTGCACATTGGAATGACACCCATCATTCAAATGGCTGGGAAAGATCCCACTCAGGGAAAATAGATCCTGAGGAGTATCATCCTTCTGATACAACTGATATATACCTAGAATGCACGTCATTCTATCCGGTGGAATGGGTTTATGAAGGAGACGGGGTTAGTTAGCAAATATTTTCGGTCATGTGGGAAAATTCATTTCTTCAATGATTTTAGGGGAAATTGGCTTTTTAATTTCTTTACAGTGGGACATTGGCAAAGGGATAAAAACGGAAAGAATTGCCAACGCTCATAAAATCAGGAGTAGAAGCTTACGTGTAACCGAAGAATTCAAAAATAAAACTACTACCTTGTACTTTGCACAAATCGGATATTTAAGTTTGTTTGAGGCAGGCACCGGAAATTATACATGTCGAAGCTTAATTGATCCCAGACTTGCAACATATTTTTATCTCTACATGCCAGGTATCCGATTTTATCTACAAGAAAGTTTCCTGTTGCATTTACTTTCTCATTATCACGTTGCCCCAATTTTTACCTTTCCTTTAATTTTATATGCAAGCTATCATTTAATTTTTAATTCAACGTTTTTTTTTTAAATTAAAGTAAACTCTCGGGCCTATGATGCTATTGACATTCCAAAAAGAACGCTTCTGCTGGACTCCCAGCAGGTTATCAGATATCCCGAAAATGTGTTTTTGGACGACTATATACGACTTCCATGCTCAGTATCTGATCCAGCTGCGAAAGTAACATTGTTAAAGAGACAAAGAGATGGTCAGTATCTTGAATTGCCACAAAACGACTCGATAGTTTTCCTTCCATCAAAGGGGTTTTTGGTCAACTTCAAAGAAATTCAAAATCCGTGGGGAACGTACATTTGCCGTGAGGAAGGTGGGAAAAATACGTTGTCTGTTTTGCTGCTTCCGGCGAAAGGTAGGCTTATCACAGTTCTAACTAAATCCAAAAGTGTGTTATTCATGCTACAAATATAAGATTGCAAGAAGAATTGTATTTTTGCAGACGATGAGGTTCGAGCATTTCCAAGTGAAACAAAGAATTATCTGAATCCCTCCACTTTTGACGATAATCGCCCTGCAGATACTTTTGAGTGTCATGCGAAACGAAAGATAGTAATGTCCTTTGATTTTGACACTAAAGAAGTTCCTGTCAATATTGAGTACAAATTCGTTGGCGCTGATGAGTTTCCCTACAAAGCCATTGCCAAAGTGCCCGTCCAGTCACAGCAGCAGCTTAAAAAGGAATGGGCTATTGTTCGATGTCAAACTGCGGATACGTTGCGAACCCTTCATTTTTGGGAGTATTCTCCAAAGGTTAGCGCATCTCCGTCAACGTTCGAGATTCATTATGATAGATTGAATCACCAGTACTTGTGTTGCGCATCAAATACCATTCACAATCCAAAGTTTCAAATGGTGTTCTGTGGAGATAAGCTAGAGTGCCGGATTAGAAAGGGATTTTATGTCACCTCTCAGAACGCATACACAACTAAACATTTTGCTCCAGAGGGATGCTCAAGTATTCCTGTAAATATTGACGGATACGGTGAAATTCGGTAAACTTGCTGTTTAATGTTATTAACCAGACAATTTTTATCCAATACATAATTTGGTTCATCCTGTACTGTGAGTTATATTTACTGCATGTATTTCAGACGAGCAATCTCGAAATGGCCAACTCCTGTTGCGGAAGGCTTACTACAATGCACCACCGGCCTTCCTGGTTTTGAGGAAAAGAAGGAGTTGTCATTTGTGCATAACGAATTAACTGGCTATGTCCACTTGACAGGTCGCAAGAATATATATAATCATGTCAATTATCGTGTTAAATTATATGTATTGGTATATACCTGATTTGTTCATTACAATTACAAGTTCAAATGGGCATACATTATCTTATTTGTTCAGTATAAGTGCTTATTAAAGTTTGTATTTCATGTGCTTAACAATAGAACCAGGCAACGAGGTTACATCTGACCAAGTTCCTTCCGGCCAAAGCGTCATGGGAGTCCGCCAAGAAGGTGCACCTCATGATCGGCTCGTGGGAAATATTTATGTTGGAGATCACATCAAGTTTCATTGTTATGCCCCCAGCAAGTACTTTTCAGTGGGACCAACGTTTTTTGTAACAGAAGCTGCTCATCCTCCTCCATTTCATATTTACCAGTGGGCAATAATGAAACGAAATGGGCATATAAAATACATTAGTAGTAAGAAACACAGATGCGTTTTATACATATTCCAAATACAATTAATTATTGTAAATCACTTATGCATCAAAATGCAAATTTTATAGGCGAATCCTGTTTTTACGACACGTGTGAAATTACATTCGGAGACAAGGATACTGTTGGAGTTGTGTGCTTTGCTCCAATCCGGAATTCAATAGAGGACGTTCGAAACTTCACTCTGCCAATCACAGTTAAAGGTGTCGATATTTATAGCTAACGCACTGTTTAATTTCCAGCTGCACGTGCACCGGTTGTACCACAGGTATTGTATTGTTCACAGTTATTTGAACAAGCATTTGTGTTTTCCTTGACATTGCAGAAAGGCCCAAAATTCTTCACACTAGCGTGATAATACGAAATCCCCAGGGAATTGAAAGATTTATTAGCACGGCACACAACAGTACAATCGTTCTAGACGAGAAGACGCTTGGTAAAGATTTTAAGCATGGTCATCATTCTGTATTATTGGTTTGCTCTGCCCCTTATCATGTCCAGTGGAAATATCGTGGGAACGGGGCAAGTTGAGATGCTTCAAAGTTATATGTATTTTATTTAATTAGTTATGGCTTTCTAACAGTTCTTGTTTTAAAATTATAGCGCCCATTCGTCAGCTCACACAACAGGCGTGATGCACTGAGCATAAAAGTTGTATACTCCTACAATTACACTTCCGTCATTGAGTTTTCCAAGCTGGATGAAATGGTCACTGGTCGATACACCTGTTTTGGAACTGAAGAGCCACGGGAGTTGAATTCCTACTATGACATTTTCGTTCCAGGCTTGGAACTTTTCTTGTCTCAGGAAAATAAACTGGTACATGTGTATGGAGAGCATGAGGAGGAAAGGGTGGACAGTGTTATCATCCCGTGTGCCATTTCAGACCCTAACACACTAGTAACATTGTATACTGTGCATCCATCAAATGTAAGGATATAAACGTTTGAAGACCTTTAAGACAAATCGTTTTTGTTGTCTGGTACTTATAAATAGTTGTTTTTTCCATAAGAACTCTTGGGTACCAGCTAACATGAACCCAGGTCTTTCATTCGACCCTCTTCACGGATACAGGCAAAAGGACGGATTACTGGGTGATTTGCTTGGATACTACTATTGTGGTGACGCACTGGGTAGAACTTCGGGTCTAATAACAATCGAAAACGGAAGACATATTCCCGGTAAGAAATTACGTGAAAAGATATATCAGTGTAGTCGAAATGCGACTTATACATTATGATGATTTTAATATTCAATCAGAGCCAGAGGGCTTATACTATCCGGAATGGCCATCAAAGCGCATTAGTCAACTCAAATACAATGCTACTGAAACGTTCCATTGTGCTTCTAAAGAGGAAATCAAATTCATTGTTGAAGGAGCTGGTGAAATTCCAGAAACGACTATACTTCAAACCAACAAAAGTTCCAAGTTTCCATATGTCGCTACTTTCACCAAAGACCTTAGGGACTTCCTTGACTTCAGCATCATCCAATGTGTAACTTCCTCTTATCCAGAAAATGTACTCCATTCATGGACTGTATACAAACAGGGGCATTTTGAAAACCGGAAATTCTACTATGATGAGTACATCAAGAGTTATGTGTGCTGCAAAGGGATCTTTGAGCCTAGTCCCATAGAATATGTTCCATGCAGCTCGTACCAAGAATGTAAAATCAATAAGGCATGCTTACAGGATAGGAAATGTGACGAAAATCCTATCAGTACATTTGCGTCATCATATGTTAATCCAAAGAATACTCATTACGTGAAAAATTTGAAACGGAAAGGCTGCGTTGCTTTTGATACTGAGCACAATCCGTCGGGCCTTTTACAATGCAATGACGAGCAATATTTCTTCTTCCTTGGGAATTATGCAGAATGCGACTACCAATGTAGTGCATTCAACGAGCTAAAATATCTTCCCGCTATAAAAGACAGTGATATACTTGGAATAACCCAAAAGCCACCAGGACCTGTAAAGGTGTGGGATAAGCCGGTAAGGTTCGATTGCTATGGACCAAGATTTCAGTATGCTGGTGGATTCAAATGGGCACTAGTGAAAAACAACGGAGTGACGGATTTTATCCCAGGAAATGGTAAATTATCATTACGCATGCATAATTAATAATTGTTCTTTAGAACTGCCGTCCTTGTTGTTTTCAAGTTACCTAAACAAAATTATTTCATGATTGCAGAAAAAGAAGAGGGTCCACTCCTGCACTCCTGGACTGATGTACAATTTACTGACAAAAAAGTAGAGAGTGTTGCATGCATTGCTCCAGAAACAAATACATTGACTGACTGGAGAAAAGCAACATTAAATATTGAATATGCCGATGAATGAAAAATGCTGCATATACTCTAATGAAGACGACATGCTCATCTTCTAGTTTTAAAATAAAAGACTTATTATTTATTCTTGTAATTAATTAATTTATAATTGTTAAAGCTAAGATTCAAGAGTTAATATACAAACGTAATTAATTCTACATCAGTTTTGCCAAGTCGTAGTATTATGTAAAATATTATGTTCGACAAACATACACAAAGTTACAAGTGTTCACTGAAAATACAATAAACTAAGGTTTCAATATGGAAGAACAGTATAAGAACAATGAAAAAGTCCTTTGTCCCTATTTTCGACAGCACCAAAAGCAGCAAAAGTTAGATCCAAAATTCTGCGAGGCAAAAATGGACCCCTGTCATTTATCACTACATCTACGGTTTTCTTGGTTTTTAAATTCATGACTCGAATTCTCGTGCCAAATGGAAGAAACTTGTGCGCTGCTTTCATGGCATGTCTGTCAAAACGCTCCCCGGACGCCGTTGGGGCTCCCTGGGGTACATCACCACTTCCATACCAGGAACATAGACCAGATTCCTTGGCTAAAACAAAAAATGTCAAATGATTCAAAGTTGCAAAAATTCTTGGACTGGCACACTGCTCCATAAAGCGCTTATTCATTTTACTTATTTACCTGAAGTCTCAATCGAATTGAAATCACTGCTAATCGATTTCGAACTGTGGTCGGTATTATCAGTATTTACGATGGGGCAACATTGATACATCATGCCTCTATCACAAGGTCGTGACTTTGCTTCAAAGTACAAATGATGCGGATGACATCCTTGCCGAATCCATGTTTCGGATTGACAGAATGACCACCAACAGCTCTTTGGTAAAATTCCATTGTTCGAGATTAGAACAAGCAAACCAATAATGTGGAACGAGCACCTTTGAAAAAACATTTTGTGGTGATTCGGTAAATTTTAAACTTGATGTTTCGAATTTGACTCTTGCAGTTCTCAGGTTTTATTCCATTGCGTTTGATGAAGAAACAGTGCACAGAGCACTGACTATGACGATAATATAGCTAATCTTTGCGTACTTTTTAGCGTACGCTTTTCAAGAGTGAGATAATGCCACAGACAAGTTTTTTGCGGTGTCACTGACTTGAAACTTGCTGTGACAATGAAAATAATAATTCATTGAGTTATAAATAGACAAAGAAGATTTTTCCATACATATTACTCTAAAAGTTGTCCTGAATTAGACTTGACTTGTCCCGTAAAAACATGTTTCGTGAAAAGTGACGATGATCGCAGTCACCCAATATTGCGATTTGATTAGGTATAAGCTTGCCAAATAAATGCTAACAATGGATCATGGGCTTTGGTCGCTGGAGGGCTGGACTCCATTGCTTGTACTATAATACAACCTGTAGATGACTTGTTTTCATGCTGTGTAAATTGGTCATATTGTAGTAATTAGGGATCATCCATTTAGTACGTAACGCTAAAAAACCGATTTTTCAGACCCCCCACCCCCCACGTCACGCCTTAAACAAAGGAACGGGGGTACCCTTTAACATGGAACGTCACAAAAACTCAGACCCCCCCCTCCCACCTTCGGCTGTGACGTACTAAATGGATGGTCCCTCAGATTAAAAAATACATATTTTGTTTCCCAATCGGATGATGAGGATTTGAGAAGAAACTGTTTCGCAATTTGAAGTCTTAAATAATTTCTGTGACAACTAGCGGTTCTTCTCGATAACTAACGAGATATGAATCCATTTATTTGGTATCGGATAGTCAAATGTGGTGTGAGAATCACATTATTCTAGATTCAAAACCTCCATCATTCAGGTACTAAACGGGAAAGGGCGCATTTTGATTCTATAGGATCTAATGTACCGAAACCAGGAAATCTCAAACAAAATAAGCTGGTGACGTCATGATTTATCTGGTGGTGTTTTAGGTGAAAAAGAATCTTCTGTACGGTTGGGCAACCCTGAGTTGGAATGAGGAGAAATGAGCAAAAATAGGCTTCGCGATAGAACAGAGAAGTGTACAATATTTAGGACCTTTTGTGATCAACAAAATATCATGCAGAAAACTTGACATCTCTTTAGAGTAAGCAGTTTATGAAAGTGTCATTAATATCTTTTGATTTTTATTCCAAATTAAGTATTCTTCGAATGTTGCTTGATTAAAAACGTCAATAATTTTTTAACTTCTATGAATGTATCATAAGTTACCCGAAAATAGAGTTTTTTGTATGGGGAACTCTAATAATCTGTAAGCGTATTTGTACTTTCATCGTTTCTAAACAAAACTCTTGAGAGCAAATGCTAATACATATGAGAGGGAGCAGATTCTGCAGGAACAAAGTGAATATAATTATTTAAGCTGTGACT